>CABFWO010007501.1:0-24538 GCA_902155825.1 Timema genevievae | reverse complement strand
CGTTTTCGATATGAACGCTCTAAAGGCATTAGATATAGACAGTTTTCGGTATGAAGGGGTGGAACCATACGCCACCCACACTACTCCGTTCTGTGTATTTTCTATAAATATGTTCAGCTAAACATATACAAGGTGTTGAGGGTTTTTTGGGGTTTTTTTTAAGGGCACGAATCCAAAAAGTATTGTTAGATTTATAACCTTACTAAGAAACCCTTATAGCTCCACATTTGCTTGGGAACCAAAGTTTCAAAAGCTAGTTTTAAAGCTGCATAACGTAACATAGCTCTGTGCTAAACGTTATAAAAAGTCTTACTAAAGGTTTTTTTTACTAGACGTGATTTGAAAACATATTTTATAGTTTGGATTATCAAACTCTACAGTAAAACTGCAGTGTTTTTAGCTATAAGCAACTTAATATTTTAATCCAAAGGATAAGGATTAAGGGAGTAGGTTTAATTAAATACATCAACATTCGCATGAAGATAAAATAAGAATAAATTATAATCTCTGTGTATCCAGTCGGTATTTGAACCCTAAGCCTAACATGTCAAAGTAAAATTTCAAAATCAAACATGTATCCGTTTGTTTTAGAAATTATTTTTGTTTTTTCCTTCCGAGGTACAATTTGAATTCTTTATAGTTCAACAGCATGCAATAATAATTTAAAATATAAAATATATATCATTTCAACTGTTCTGTCTTTCGGCAGGTCCGTTGCCTTGTCCAAATTGAGTCCCCCATAATGTCCTGTCAACAGCTTCCTCTTGTTATATTCTGAAATGTTATCTTATTTCCCTCTTTGAAGTAATCCATTACATGCATTCGTCATCTTCCTGGTCACCTTTTTCACTTGTACAGTGCCTTTCATGACATCACTCAATAAGCCTCAATTTACCTGCCTAAGTGGCGTAGTTAGCTAACGCACTAGTTTCGTGTTGAGATAGACTGAAGGGCCGGACGGAGAGATGGAGGTTCGAATCTCGCTTGGATGAACTGGGGTGGTTTTTCCTAAATGGTTTTCCACACTCCCTCCACTCAAATGCTGGTTCACTTCCTCTATATTCAACCTTCCCTATTCCTAACCCATTAGCGTAGTTAGTACTTAAGCGTATGGCCCAAATGGGTAGTAAGACGCAATGCTAAGTATTATTATTAATAATAATAATAATAATAATAATAATAATAATAATAATAATAATAATAATAAGACATTTCTTCTATTTTTAACTAATATTACTTGATAACATTTTCGAGAAGTATTTCGGTTTGTTTAGTTTGAATTAAAAATTTATTAAATTTTATTTAGTAAGTATTTTTCCGTCAAGGATATATTGTGGGCATTATGTACCCTTCGTTTGCCCTGAAAGGTAGCTTACCTCGGATTGTTCCACTATGGTTCAGATTACAATATAGGACCTAAGTGCAATACGTGAAGGTATTACTTATCAAGGTAGACGGGTGTGTATTTGAGCTGCAATGACCGACCATGTGTTCATTCATCATCCTACCAGCAAATAAATGAACCACAGTGTAAGAGGGATAATGGAGAGGGAAGGACGGTATTTGAAGAGGGGGAGAGAGAATGTGTATCATTAGTTGAATCCCGTTACCCCCCTCCCCCCTTTTCAGAATCCCTCAGTGACCACCAGATGGCGATACTGTGTACAGAATCCTCAAGAGACAAGCAGACAGGCACGTAGCGTCGTCGAATATTAATTGCCAGATAAATTGAAAAAGATGTACAAATAGAATGGGGCATGACTTGGTGACTGAAAGGGTTAGCCTTTCCCCCCTCACCCTTCCTTACTTACTATTTAACAGTGTGTTTTCATCGAGGGACTAGAATAGGGGAGGTAGAACTAGCTGGGGAAATAAAAGGGTTGAAAAGCTACCACTTTTTGTTGTCCTTATGACTGGGGAGCTTACAAAGGATCCTATGATATAACAAACAGCATGGGGTGGTCATGGATACTGTTGGGTTTTTTACAGCTGGGTGTTCTCTTGATTGTGATTAATAATTTAAACTTTTTGTCTTGCGTATTAATTTTGTTTTGTTTTTACATAATTTAGCTTTCTGTTTCGTCCACACCCTAGACTGAAATTGGGTTTCAATAGAATAGTGATTTAGTAGACACAGAAAAGTAATTTTATCAAAACTTGTTATTTTTCAAATTGTCATAAGAAAGACAATAAGAGTTCCAGATTAATAATGCGATAGAAACACATTTGTTTTTTGTATAAAGCATTTAACTACAGTCCAATTTATATAGGAAGGAGCTTTTAGAAAATTTGTTTTTTTGCTGTCCACATTCAACTACTTTATTATTATTATCATTATTATTATTATTAGCACCGCGTCATACTACCCATTCGGGTTTTACGCACTTACGCTAATGTGTAATGGTAAGGTGATTGTGGGATGAAATGCAGGACCTACAGTTTAACGTGGGATCCGAACCACGGTGGAGGCCTGGCATTCCACACATTCACAAGTTGTGATTAATACACGTCTTGTCAGAGGTAAAGGAAGGGTTTGGCAATCAGATAAATCTGTGCCAGGACCGAGGATTGAACCCCGGACCCCCAGCACACAGGTCCGACACCTTACCCCTAGACCGCCAGGTCACCAACTACTTAATTAGTGTTATTGTATACGTATTGATAGTATCTATTAAAAGTGACAGCTACATGACTTGACGTATGAATACGTGAAAGTAGAGGTAGTAGCTTCATATATAAATAATTGGATTGTAGTAGTCCAGACTATCCATATATTTACACTAATGGAGTAGGAATAAGTATGATATAATTTAAAATGAATGCACCCACGTTTGTGTGGAAGTAGAGTGGAAAATCATGGAGGAAAAAAATATTCCCAGTACAGCCAGCTGAGATTCTAATCCCGACCTCTACGTCAATGACAAGCCAGGCCAGGATAGGTTGACACCAAAGTCCGCATGACCACTAATGGTGGCAGAAGCTTGACTAATGTTAACCTATTTAGATATAATTATTTCCTTAGTAATTATTATTAGCAATCAAAAGTGTTCATAAACGCTTCTTATAAATTCACCCTAAGGATTACTGTATAGTTATTGGCTTTTCCTTAACTTGAAAAAACAAAAAAATTAATAAAACTATTATGTTTTTTGTTTTGCCGTTGTGGCAACAAGATAATATATTATAATACATTAAATAATAAATTAAAAAGTACTATATTCACTTTTGTATCTTGTTATAGCAGATGATTAATTTTTTCAATTTTTTTTTTACTTTTGAGAAAGAACCATCCAAAATATTAGTTTCAAAATAAAACTTTTTTTAAAAAAAAAGCACATAAATACAGACGAAGACGTCATCAAACGCCCTTGTTTCAGTTGGTTTGCCATCTTAATTTATGAAGATAACGCAGCATTTTAGAAGCTCTGGTTTGAAAAGCATTTTTAAGTGAACCACAAATACTGCTTCCACAAAAAAAAAATCCAATCGGTTAGTTTCGTAAGTTCGTGTTTTCAATCATGTAAAAACGGTTAAAAAAATATAACTAAAAAGATTGTTTGTTGTGAAAGTTTTGAATGCAGATCACATGGTTTGAAGAATGGATATGTGTTAACTTTTCCTATCTTGTCACTTACCACCTCCCCTACCATAGGCAGGGTATATACAGAGTGTTCTGTAAATCATAGCCCAAACTGCATGTATAGCTTCTTTGAACCAAAAGTAATATAAATCCCTCAACACTTACATCCGGAAAACTATGCTAATACCATTAAATTATGTTCAAAGTTTCGGCGTACATTGCCGGGAGAGCAAAGCTGTTCAAGCATACGTGTACAACAGGTTGCATAGGAGTTGGAGGCACGTGACACTACACACCGCGACATCTTGGAGTACGGCAGTAGAACATACCACAATTAATAGTAAACAACAGACCAGTCCATCTAGAAATGTGAAATGCGTTCTGAGGGGTCATCATTAACGATCCTACATCACAGAAAGTGTTTGCCATTATTACATGTGCAGTACCGCGCGCCTAACTCCTATGCAGCTTGTTGTACACGCATGCTTGACATTTTTACTCTCCAGGGGCTGTACGCCGAAACTTTGAACACAATTTAATGGTATTAGCCTAGTTTTCCGGATGTAAGTGTATAGGTATTTTGTATTACTTTTTGTTCAAACAAACTATATGTGCAGTTTGGGCTAAGAATTTCCGAACACCCTATATATGCAAACAAACAGTAGGCTACAGGCACAGTACAAGAAATGTTTGCCAATATATATATGCTCATACATACAGTACAGTATATGTACAGTACAGGGTATATATGCCAAGATATATATTCATGTTACAGACATAATATGACACACATTTTTAGATTTCAAGGATTTTGTTGATGTGCTTCACAATGAAAAAGAAATGAAAAGAGATATATATATATAAAAAATATGGATGTAAAAATAGATGAATGTTTCCTACTTTATTATATTTATCTTTCTCTTCCAGCAACGGCGAAGATCCACCTTATCTTCTGCGAGCGGCGGATAACATTCCTTTGGAAAAAAATCAAGAAATGAAAAATGCTTCAGAAAGGCGAATCAAATCATATAGAGGCATGGCTTCGTCTTCAATACGACCTTAATAACTCATATCTTCTGCCAACTGCAAGAACTCAATTTCTATTTTTATGTCCATAGATTCGTCTATTTAAATACAGTAGGTACTTATTTTAACTAGCCTAGATGGAGTGAGACACAACTATTTCATAAAATATATGTTCCAAATCGTGTTTTAAAATAAATTGCCATGAACACTTAAGCTCATTATGTAGGCCTACTGTTCCTACTTATTAAAAAAAAAGGAACCTGAGTTCGATACCCATCATTCAGGTTTTATTACTTCTGACTAAAAAAAAGCGTGTAGTTTGATAAATTAGGTGTAGCAAGACTTTAATTGGAAGAAACTTTTATAAAATACATATTTACTTACGGTCAACATTGAAACTTTTACTATATTATTAGGCCTAGTGTAATTCTTACTGTTTTATGTTTTAGTTTTGTTTTTGTTTTAAAGTTGTTTGTTACTAAAATGGTGGTCATAATTTTTTTTAAATGTAGACCCCTTAGAATTATTTTCATAACCGCATTCCATTACCCTTTTAGGGATGATGAAATTTGAATTTAGAGTAATTGTACCAACATTTGATAGCGAGTGGGAGAGAGTGGAAAAACCATTTAAGTAAAACCACCCTCATTATCCCCCAACTGGGACTCGAACCCATAAGCACCCTGTCATCGACAGTCCAGAATATTGCGATAGTCACTACTTACACCAGACCTATCCAACTTGCTGCCCTATCCTTGATTTTGTGTGGCCCGCGGATATTATGATAAAACCATGATGCAATGCGACTAAATTATTGTAAACTTACCCGCCTCGGTGGCGTAGCTGGCTAACGCGCTAGTCGTGTTGAGCTCGACCGCTGAGGACGGGGAGATCGAGGTTCGAATCTCGGTCGGGTGAACTGGGGGTGGTTTTTCCCAAATGATTTTCCACTCTCCCTCCACGCAAATGCGGGTTCACTTCCTCTATTAAACCTTCCCAATTCCTAATCCATTAGGGTAATTAGTACTTAAGCGTATAACCCGAACGGGTAGTAAGACGCGGTGCTAAATAATAATATTGTAAACTTCGAGGGAACACAGCATTTTGAAATGTTATTTCTGAGCGTTTGGCATAATTTGGCATATGAGGTCGATGTCCCTGTTCTTTCATCGACATGGATCAGTTACCAAACAATTATATTGAGTCCTCGCACCCAATATGTGTAATGTTTGGCAGCACATACACGTGTTTGTTCCTTCACATGGAACTAAACCAAACCTCCGAGAGCTCTCGCCTTACGGACACACATTTGTCAACAATTATTATAGAAATGACTTTAGCGTCAGATTTAAAGACCAACCTTAACACCATTTTTACCCACTTTGGTGACCTCGTGGTCTAACGCGCTACTCTCGTAGTATACTATACTCTCGACGACGGGGGAGAGATCCAAGTTCGAATATAGGTCGGGTGTATTGAGGGTGGTTTTTACTAAATGGTTTAACACACTCTCCACGCAAATGCGGGTACACTTTCTATAAATATCACCTGTATTATCTCTAAAACCATTAGCGTAATTAGTACATAGGCTTATAATCCGAACGGGTAGTAAGATGCGGTGCTAAAAAACATAAAAAACACAATTTTTGTAAATAAAAGTGAATATATTTATATTTTAATATGGGGTTAGTGTCGTTTTCTTTTAATAATAATAAAAAAATAATGAGTTGTAATTAATTTTTTCTTAAGATAATAACAGATTTTTTTTTCTGAGTTTGGCACACCTGTCCTAAAACATTCGACCACCAAAGTGGGTCACTTGACTTGTTCTTCCAAGAAGCTTACTAGAAGGTAAGAATAGAACTTTTATTATGTAAATACTTTTCGTGACAAAATTATTTTTTATAACTCCATAATTCCTGTGGTGAGACAATCTCTCTTTATCTCACTCTACCACTTTTATCTTGTCCCCGTTTCCTGACAAGGAGTCATACCCGCTTTCCTTCGTCGTGATTAATGAAGAGACGTAAATAAATATGACTGAATTATTTCACAAAGGTCAAGAGCCGTACATTCATCATCTAGGTAACGAACGTTATAAAAAAAACTAAAAAAAACCGGGGAAGCTCCTGGTGGTTTTGAATCACGAGACGACGTTAAGAATACTTTCTTTTCTTTTATGAGATGCTCAAAATCTAGAGCATCCTGCTCTATTTAAAATATGACCACTGCACATACGTTTGTCAGACGTGAGATAACAGCGGGTTACTCTTATTAGCCGACCACGATTCTAGGTGTGGGAACTCTACCGAAAGAAAAAGATGAAGACATATCAGTCAAACCCAGAATTAAATGTTACTATTATTTTTACTAATAATAATGGCGCGTCTAGGCTACATCATTCGTAGCCCAGTAGTGGAAAGATTAGCCAGTAATGATGTACCGCTGCCCAGGGGACGCCCGAATGTACTAATCGTACCTCCTTTCCGTGGAGGCTCTTTCCATGTACCGATGAGATGATGATGATAATATAAGGGTTATAGTGAGTATGAGGGTGTGGAACCAGTGGAAACACAACCTAATTTAAGGCTAACTAACCAAACCTTAGTTAGAGGTTGGGGTGATTCCCCTTTTGGAAAAAACACATAAGGTACCAGCCGGGAAACAAACCCGTGACCTCTAGGATCGTAGCCAGGTGCACTGACCACTACACCATGTGGACGATTATTATTTTTACTGTTAAGCCTGCAATTGAAGGAATGAACAATGAGGAGAGAGAAAGAGGAATAAAGAGATACCAGATGATGGATTCACTCAAGGTTGGAGGGAGATACGAAAATACCAAGAGACGTGCCCAGAGTAGAGAGACTTGAAGGAGGATCATAACTGGACCACGCCCGATGATGATGATGATGATGACGAATAAATTGTGTATCAAAACACGCCTTAAAACTTTAGCTTGACCTTTTTTAAGGGAAATAAAACTATTGATTTTATTAGGTCTATCTTATGTATTTTCTTGAAATTGTTTGAATTTTGTATTTCCGTTTAGTATCACGCCAGTGGGCGATCCGTCAAAGGCGTCAATCTTTTGTGTCTGGTTCTGGCAAGGTTAGGGTTCAAATCTCTGCCGGGTTTCACTGTTGGTGGTGTTCTGCACAAGGACATCGTTAGTGGAGGGAGACCGGAAAAGGGGGGTTGCAATAATCCTCATCAAATAGGAAACCGTAAAATAAACAATATATGAATCCTCGTTTCGAGCCATGCATAAATTAAAGTAAAGTGTATGACTTATAGAATTAATTCCTTTATCAGATTCACTCGGTACTAAATAATTTTTATTTTCTAACCTTAAGTGACAATTGGCTATTTCTGTCCCCCTTCGGCTCCCCCTCTACCCCCGGATCTTCTCGTTTCCCGCAGTAACTAAAAACTAGTGACGCTTATGGTTCCATATGTGATTTTTAAATATTCTCTAACCGTGTATGCTGGCCCATTCACATTAAAATACCCTTTACATTCTGGGGTTTCCGTACTTTTTAGACTGAAGGAGCCCTTACACTAGAAAAAATATATTCTGGAGCCCTCATAAAAACGCAGCTAAATTTTACAAGTATAAAAGTATATTTAAAAAACCGGAAAAAAATCATATGTTCTGGCTGCGCCTTTGGTAAATATCCTTTATTCACATTTGAAAAAAAAAAATGGCAATCCTAATTAATGTTGTGAAAAACAAATAGAAAATATTCTAAAACTGCCTCAAGGAACCTGAGATAACTATGGCGGAGTCCAGTTTGAAAAATGCTGTTTTAGATTACGTCACTGTTTCCAGTTTATTTATTTTTTTTACCGCTTTCTTTGATACCCCGAAGAAATTGACGTGCGACTATTTTAATTCCGCTAGAGAGAATATATTAATATTTTTCTTTGTGGGGTTCTTGCTTTGTCTTATAATGCTCACGGTCTTATTTTATGAACAAGTAGTTTCATATTTCATATATTCTGTGTGTCTGGAAACTTCTCGTTTGATCAACTTCTCTAACGAGACTGATTAATTATTTTACTCCTTTTATGGTTATTTTAACTTTAAACAATGGAGTTTCTTTAAACAAAACTAGTTAGCTATAGTCGAGTTACTCAAGTTTTTGTCCAAGAATGTAATTATGAATAAATATGAAACTGTATCACACGCAAGAAGATCTAGCACAGACAAAAGAATTAGATCAACGCCAGCGTGTTTGACTGGCGTGCTCTATTTTTTCTACCATGAAAGCTAGCTGAGTGCAAAATGGGCGTTGCAGTTATTTTTTGTTCTAATAAATGGCTTATTACAAGAGAAAGGTCGAATCCTATATTTCTCGAATCAGAATCTTAAATTTTCTCTCGAATCCAAATTTGAATTCTTACAAAGATACAATTTAAGTTAAAGTGAAAATATTTAAATACCTGTGAAATAACAATTATCAATGCTGACCACAAAAAATGTTTGTATATTTTTACCCTAAGTTGTCCTTTCTTTGAAAATTTGACTGTAGCTATTGTCCATGCACCCAATAGTGTGGGTGAATAAATTAAATTACCATAGTATGTATAATTCATGTATGGGTTCGCCCTGGAGTAAAGATTGGAGCAGTGCTCTCCTCGTTTAAGTTTGTTTGTAGGTCGTGTTTATATATTCCTGTATATACGTTTTAACATCCATCCTTGACTTACAGATCTCTTAAGCACCCATAATATAGGAATCAAAAAACATTTGGGTAGAAAATCAAAATCATATTAAATTAATCTAATCTCCAAATGAATTTAAATATTGGTCTCTCCGCTTTAACAATGTTCCTCTCCAGAGCCACGATGAGGATATGTGGGGGAGGAGAATCAGGGAGGGGGGGTTCTGCTCCCCCCTCCCCTTCCTCAGAGCACATCTAAACTAGAGGAGCAGATGGCATTGTTCTGTGAATCAACACAATTGTTAAGAATGAAAGGGATCTTTTAATTCGTAGTTTGGTTCGAGTCGCAGCGGGAGGTATGGAGGGGTGTGGGTGAGGGGGAAGAAGGGGGGGGAGGGAGTTCTGACTGTTGTAACAATGAGATATGGAAGTGTCTGTTGAAGACGCCGACAAGGAGAATGAGTCGAGAAAAGAGGAAGGAAGCTATTGGTGACGAAGATGGGGGAGAAAGGACAAGGTAGATGATGATGGCGCTCAACCAAGAAGAGAGGAAGGATATTGCTGGTAAAAAGCGGACCAATTGCCGAGAGAGGTTTAGGGTGCGCGATATTCAAGGTGGGGATTGTAGAGAACTCGAACTAAGGCCAGTGTCTTCGCAGGGTTTTTTTTGGTCAAAATAAATCAAATACTACTCCAGTAGAAACATATAGTTTAATTTTCTTCACCTGGTGATATCAACAGTTGTTGAATATCTGTCATGAGCATAGCGGCATTAGATGAAAAACTTTTTAAATGAAGAGAAAAAGTTGTCATATTCCAGGACACCCCTGACAGATAGTCAACAATTGTTAACATCACCATGTGAAGAAAATTAAACTATGTTTATATGAGAAATATTTTATTTATTTTGGCCAAATGTTTTTTTGTCATAAAAATTTTAAAAACACGGTCCTCCATACCACCTAAAACGAGTTCTGGTTTGATCATTGGCAGTTTTTGTAATGTACAGGACCTATTGGGGATCAACTATAGGGTACGGACAGACTGAGCGAGCGAGCAACTAAAATATAAAATAGAACACATTGGTTGTAATGAGAGGTGGCCAGACTGGATAGCGCGCGCTCGAGCCGGTACAGTCTAGTTTACAGGCGCTAGGCAATATTATTGTATGTTGGTTCATTGAGTGCTAGGAAAACTTCTCATTTTGACATTTTTATTACTATCGATAGGTTTAGCACATTTGCTACTAACGGCCTAATTTAATTGGTCAGATCATAAACCATACCTATATATATGTAAAACTGATATGTTAAAATACTTCAATATTATAATCAAAGTAGGCCTTTACAAATAATAATCACCATTAGCGTGGAGAGAGGATGAGAAAACCACAACAATAAATCACTTGTCAAAAACCACCCTCAGTTAACTCAGCCAAGATTCGGAGCCTCCTCGTCAACAACTATCGAGAGCTATCTGCTAATCACGCTCTCGCTCGCCAGTCTGGCCACCCAGTCGCTCTCGCGCTTGTCAGTCCGACCGAACCCTAAACCACGTAACGCTGTTGAGAAGGGAAGGTAGGGGGATGAGCAATAATGTCTGTATGGAGGTACATGAGAGGAGGAAAGGTAAAAAAAAAGTAAGAATAAAGTGTTGCTTAGTATTTGGATGTACCCTTGAACCCGTATCCAAGATCCACATCGATCGGCACGTGGACTTAACATCAGGCTCGTCTAGTTTGGCTTGCCAGTGGCGAAAAGGTCACGGCTTCAAATACAGTAAGTGGATTTTTTCTCCCGAATTGTTTTATATATCCTCCCTGCACGAAAATGAGGGCACATTTTCTCTATATTGTAACTTTCTCATAAATATCCTATTAGGATAATTAAAAAGTGCATAAAGCGGACGGGCATTAAGACACTTTTAAAAATATTATGTTAAAAAAACAGGTTACCCTGGTTAAGCTGTGAGGCCACAGTTCTGAGGGACAGTGGGTCAACAAAGTTTTGATTTATTTATTTACATATTTATTACGTTCAAACACCAAGGTTATGTGAGGCCCAAACCAAATAACTTGAGGAAGTGCGGACATATTAGTCTGGAGAGAGAATGAGAGAACAACAATGATAAATCCCCTTTAAGAAATCAGCTCTCAATGCACCCGGCCGAGATCTGAAACTTGAGACCTCCCGCCTTACAGACAGTTCAGTCTATTACTAGACTGATGCCCTAGGCCATCTAACCACCTGTGCGGATGGTATTGGCGAAGATAATCGGTCACTATTTGTTTACGGTTTCTTCCCACAATTCATTTGGTAAATGTATCTTAAGATGTTCTAGGTGTGTAGAAGTTGCGGGCTGGTATAATCCACACATTTAGAAAGTGTGCATTAAATACTATAATGAAAGAAAACTCGCACATTAAAGGTATAAAACCTCGGATACATTTAATAAATTTTTATTTCATCACCGTGCCTTATAGGTCTACTACCTGTTCAGGTTGTACACATATATGATAATTACTCTATTGGGGTAACCCGCCTCGGTGGCGTAGTTGGCTAACGCGCTTGTCGTGTTGAGCTCGACCACTAAGGATCGGGGAGATCGAGGTTCGAATCTTGGTCGGGTGAACTGGGGGTGGTTTTTCCTAAATGGTTTTCCACTCTCCCTCCACGCAAATGTAGGTTCACTTCCTCTATATTCAACCCTCTCAATTCCTAATCCATTAGCGTAATTAGTACTCAAGCGTATAACCCGAACGGGTAGTAAGACGTGGTGCTAAATATTATTATTATCTAATGGGGTAGGGTTGAGAAAGGAAGCATTTTAGAGGTAATCTACCCGCATTTGCGTTAAAAGAGAGGGGGGAAAACATTAAGAAAAAAAACACTCTCAGTAGACCCAACCGGGGTTCAAACCCCGATCTCCTCGTCTTCAGCAGGCCAGTCTAACAGGAAAGGGCCGCCTTAGACCAGGGCAAAGAACCCTTGCTCCTTAAAAAAACATGCTGGAGCCTTAATAAAAAGTTGTACACTAATAATTATATGAACATTCAATAACAATAGTTAAATTTTATAATCGTAAAATTATACTGATCCTTTATTCATATTAGAAAAAAATAATTCAATCCTTATTACACGATTTCCTCACAGAGTTTGAACCCGTGTCCAAGGGCTCCGCGGAGCACAGTTTTAAAGACGCTGCCTTAGAGGTTAGACCATTCAGCCGCCGAAGCGTGTCATTGGGATACGCCCAGTGCACGTCCTTTTACATAGGATGAACGATGTAAGGCTACACGGTAAAACAGCGAGCACAAGTTAAAAATAAACAGTAAACACGCAATTGTTTTGTGTTTTAATCCTAATAAGGGTTCGGCCAAACTGGCGAGCGTAAGAGTGAGCGAGCGCGTGATTAGCAGATAACTCTCTACAGTTGTTGACGAAGAGGCTTCGAATCTTGGCTCAGTGAACTGAGGGTGGTTTTTAACAAGTGATTTATTGTTGTTAGTTTTCTCATCCTCTCTCCACGCTAATGGTGATTCTTATTTGTAAAGGCCTACTTTGATAATATTGAAGTATTTTAACATATAACTTTTACATATATATATATATATATATATACACACACATATAGGTATGGTTTATGATCTTACCAATTAAAGTAGGCCGTTAGTAGCAAGTGTGCTAAACCTATCGATATTAATAAAAATGTCAAAATGAGAAGTTTTCCTAGCACTCAATGAACCAAAATACAATAATATTGCCTAGCGCCTATAAACTAGACTGTACCGGGTCGAGCGCGCGAGTTTGAAAAATAGAACCAGTTCTATCTTTCAAGCGCGCGCGCTCAGTCACTCGCTCCAGTCTGGCAACCTCTCATTACATACAACCAATGTGTTCTATTTCATATTTTAGTCGCTCGCGCAGTCTGGCCGTCCCCTAATGCATACACTCCGCCAACCTCGACAGGAGCAGTCTTAACTTGACGGATTACAGTATGACCCTACCTGTAAAGCTGCGTCATAGTCGAACTATGCAAGGTAAAGATGTCACCTTACATGGTAAACGGAGTGTACATGGGTTGATATCTACGAACTGATTTTTCTACTATGTAATTCAATAAATTTAAGTAATCTTTACGTCTAAAAGCGTGTAGGTATTAACGACATTTTGTTTCCGGCTATTTTGTGTAACTTATTTCAAGTTTTCGATAGTTTGTGATATGTCCTGTTTCGTTCAACTCGATCTATAGAAACTATGTTATATTCTGACGCAAAATAGAAACAATGAATCAAGAGAGTAAATAAAAACCTAAGGTTTTCGTCGACCTCAGTGATCTTGGGGTGGATAAAGTGCTCGTCTCCGGACCCGATGTTCGTGGTTTCAAACCCAGCCAGGGTAGGAAGATTTTCCTTGAGCGATAAAAATCCGTAGCACAGCATCCTTCGGAGGGGAAGTGAATCCGTCGGTCCCATGTCGATTGTGGCATGTGAAAGACTCTTGGAGGGTGTGTTAAAATACCTCTACCAGCTAAATTGGTAGGCCCTTTCGCGCTCGCTCATAGAAATTCACTGTGGAAGGCACACGTCTTGAACTCCTCTAGTAAAAGGGATCTATACCAGATGGTACGGGCATCAGTAACCAGCCGAAGGTTTTAATGTAGTCTCGTGTGTTATATTCTAACGCTAAAACTAGAAATGGTGGTATCTTCCTGCATGTACATCTTAGTTCTCGGTGTATCTAAGTCTCTATCAAAGGATTCTACTCCCGCGTCTGTCTAATTTGTTATGACGTTTTTGTCTGATACTACCGACCGAGGTAAACTCACAGCAATGATCTAATACTCGTACCGGAGTTTCAAGACAAACGCACATAACTAAATACAGTGAACAATGAGTCGCAATTTCTTCTAGAACGGTTGGAGGTACTGAGAGCACCAAATATAATTATATCTCCAGTCCTGACTACAGTAGCTGAAATTCCCCCAAGGGGCTGACCACGGGAATACCAACCAATTCACCTATGAGTCACGAGACAATGGACGATACTGAATTAAGGTTGATTTACGTATCGCCGTCTAGCTAGTCGTGATTTGAGCCTTTGAACCGAGAATTCACGAATGTCCGTACGCCAGTTACGGTCATTATGACTATTATATCAAATGCTTGGTGAGTATGTTATATATCAATCACTTACATATTTATATATACAAAACAAACTCATATATACTGTATATATAATATATATAGACTCTGTATGTATATTATAAACTGTATAAATGTAGTTTCTTCTTAATTCAACAACTCAAAGTTCGGTTTAATGTGATCTATATCCACACAAAGCTAGGCACAAAATCAGCCCTTTAGCTGGTTAGTGCTGTCTGCACCATCTGGTAGTAATCCCATTTACTAGGGGAGTTCAGGAAGTGGGGTGGTTCCCCGTTGACTTCTACAATGAATTTCTATGAGCGAGAGCGAAAGGTATTTTCACATACCTTCCAGAGTTATTTTACATGCCACAATCGACATGGGACCGACGGCTTTACTACTCCTCCGAAGGAAGTTATGCTACGGATTTGTATCGCTCAGTAAAAAAAATAATCCGTGGACCTCGGTTGGGTTTGAACCCACTAACATCGGATCCGGAGACGAATACCTTATCTCAAGACCTATGTGTCACCATTATATATACTATATTAGTGGAGATAAAAATAGTAAGATATATATATATATCAAGCACATATCTATACACAGCTATCTTGCTCTTATGCCCTTATTGCACTGAAGTGAACTTTATTTTGAAATTCCACTCATTTTGTGCCCAAGTTGAAACAACTACTGCCAGCGTCGAGAGAGAGATATGCCCCATTATACATTACACCCAAGTTGACTAAAAGCTTCGAGCGCGGCGCCAAAGGGACGTCTTCATCGCGCAATCTTAGTTATTCTCTCTCCTTCTCACCCTTCACACCCTTCTGTTCGTTCTAGATTCTCTCCTTACTATCTACCCATCCCGTCCTCTTTATATCCTGACTTCTCTTAATTAAGACCTGCTCACAATGATGGGAACACCTCACCAGATAAATGTATCTGGGACGGGGAGAAGTGCGGTTGGGGGGGGGGGGTAGAGGGGCAGAAGAATTCCACCCTCTCGGCCCACTCGTCTTCAATCGCTATCACTGTCTTACAAACTCTTCTATTTCGGTAGAGGAAAAAAAAAAATCTGGAGCGGTAGGGGGAGGTAGATTTATAGGATACTTGCTACAAGAATACAAAGTTAAAAGTTCCAAGGAAGAGTTTTACCTCTTCCCCACGGAATTTTCAATTTTTTTTTTCAAGTACCGCAAAACAGAATATTGAAATTTCATCACTTTTTAATTTCCAGTTTAATGAACACAATTTTAGATGGAAGAATGTGTTCATTAAGGGGGACACCACGGTAAGAGAGAAATTGACGCGCAGACGTTCAGCTCTAACACAATATTTAAATATATACAATGCGTTGTTCCAAAATATGGTTCACGCCAAAATGAAGTCAAAAGTTTCTAACAGGGCTTTTTTTTTCTCTAAAATCCATGTATTTTGAGTTTTATTAATTATAAAGAAATGTGTAAAAATATAACATTAGCTCATTTTCAACGACCTTTTAAACATATTTTTGGAGTTATGAGACTAGGCTTGATGAAAAAAGGGTTCTAGATTTAGCCTTTCTCGAACAAATACGAGAACGGTAATTTTTTTTTTAGAATTCCCACATAAATTGTTAAGATATTTTAGAACTAGCAGCGAACTTACTTCTTTAACCTTGAGATAAGAAGTTTCATAGTTTTCTTTCCTCTTTCTATATCGACATGACAAAGGTGAAGGACACAATATAGAATTAGTTCCAGAAAACGACACAGGCCAATGTATTTTAAGCCACGTGGCCTGACTGCGATGTGATTGATACTTTCTAACTGGTAAGGGTTAGCGAGTCGGGTGTGGTGGTGGTCTAGTGGTTTCTGAGAACGAACATAAGACAGAGATATCGGGGTTCGAATCCCGATCGAGTGTACTGAGGGTGTTTTTTTACTAAATGGGTTTCCATTCTCTCTTCCCGCAAACGCAGGTATACTTCATCTAAATTAAACCTTCCTCATCCCCAACCCATTAGCGTAATTAGTACATATGCGTATAACCTGAACCAGTAGTAAGACACGGTGATATATATTTCCTAACTATCAAAAGTGACAGCTGCAGATCCCATGACCTGACGTATGAACACATAAAAGCTAGTACCTGTTATAGGCGGCATCAAAGGAACGATTAATCAACGATAAATCGATTTACGTGTGTTCCCTGATTCGTTACAATTACGTCGCGCCTGCGCAGATCGATTCGTTTTTGTCTGAATAGAAGCCCTCCCTCCTCACCGGTTTTTGCCACCTCCCACCAGTAACATGATTGTTGTCCCCTATAAATTCCCGTGGAAGGGCGCGAGAGCAGAACCTGCCCATTAATTAGGGGGCCGTTGAGCGTTTTTGTCCGGGTTTGAAGCGATACACAATATGTACACTCGAGCGCATAAAATATGAAACATCGCTAGCTTTTCCCTTTAGGTTAGGTATATCCACTACGCTCCATACAAGAATTTCAACTTTTAAAATCAACCCGCATTGGTAGATATAATAGACTGGTCTGGCGATGGCGGGGAGATCCGGGCTCGAATCACAGTAGGGTGTATTGAAGCTACATATTTATTTTTATCACCGCGTATTACCACCCGTTCAGGCTATACGCATATGTACTAACTAAACCAATGAGATAGGGATGAGGAAGTTCGAGTTTAGAGGATGTGTACCCGCATTTATGTGTGAGGGAGAATGGAAAACCACTTAGAAAAAAATCACTCTCATTACACCCGACAAAGATTCTAACCCCGATCTCTCCGTCATTAGCAGGCCAGTCTTAACATGATAGTGACGCCTTATACCATACGGCCATCGAAGCAGGTTGTACTGAGACGGTTTTTTTCTCTCTATATATGGTTTTCTACCTTCACTCCAAGTGAATGCGAGTACACTTCCTCTAAATTTAAAATTTCTCATCCATAACACGTTAGCGTAATTATTAGTACATATGCGCACAAATCAAATGATTATTATGACGCGGTGATTGAAAAAAATAAACTTGTGAAATCGTAAACACCCGGAGACCAGGCGAGATGCAATTTAATAAGTAGACCTTTCCTCATAATTTTTGTTATTTAGCTTCGCTGCGTCTTACTACCCATACGGGCTACACGTTTATGTACTAATTACGCTAATTGTTTTTAGAGATTAGGTTATATTTAGAGGAAGTGTACTCACATTTGCGTGGAAAGAGTGGAAAATCATTTTGGAAAAACCACCTTAAATATACCCGACCGAGAATTGAACCTTGATCTCCCAGTCATCGGCAGCCTAGTCTACTGCGAGAGTAGCGCGTTAGACCACGCGGCCAGTGTAGCGGGTTATACGCTCAAATTAATTACGCTAATGGAATAAGGATGAAGAAGGTAACATTTTAGCTTAAGTGTACCTAAATTTGTCTGTGGGGGAAGGAAAAAAATCTAGGTAAAACCACTTTCATTGCATCCAACCGGGATTCGAACCCCGCTCTTACCATCACCAGCAATACAGTCTAACACGAGAGAGACGCATTATAGAGCATGCGACCAAGATTGCGGGTTCCTCATAGATGAGTGGTTTGAGGGGCGTACTTAAAACTTAAGGGGAGACTATTTCGACCCCCAAGTGGCTATTAAAGGAATTTACTAGATATTTTGTGTGTCGGCTCGTATTATTTCCAGGATGTTCGGTTCATTTATTTCAAATTAGGGTCTACTAGAAATAGCAAAATAATTGAAGGGTATTGGAGTAAAAGGAGGAAAGTTTAATTTTAACTCAAATTTAGCTACTGCTGCCATCTGTTAGGTAATCATGAAACCTTTCTAATGCACTTTAAAAGAGGTGTTTAAATTAATTAAAAATTAAGTATTTTTCCCATGTATACTTATAATGTGAGTGAAAACTGTTTATCACATTTTGTGCCTTTGTGTGTACAGAGTAGAATGAAACAGTCAAATGGAGCAACAATTAAAGTCCCAGTATCCTGTATACGACTACAAGAAGTAGGGCATGATGCAGCCAAGTACGGACTAGAACCTCCGTCCCTTTAATAAACCACTCACATTGATTTAGTAACCAGGGACCTGGGTTCACTATTCTAGTGCAGAATATTTCAGCCACGGTGCAAAACACAAGAGATGGCCGCCCGCACATTTGAATCATGTCTGCGACTTCCTTGTAACTAATTTACATAAAACTCTGAAAGGATTTATCGAATCGTTTTACAACAGTACAAATGCGACACAAAAGAAATGTGTACAAAACACATTTCAAAAACTTGCTCATGCCAAGCAAACATTCCCGACCGTGGCAACGTTTTATAAACAAAATGTCATATTAAAAGTTAACGAATTAAGTCGTCCTTAGTAAACTTGGTAACATGTTTGTCTTCAGAGTTTAGGGTCCTGTATTCAACTCTCCGACAGGCAAAAGTATCTATCATGGGTGATATAATTAATTGCTTCCTCTTTCACAGTGCTGTGTCTATTATAGTGTTTTGATATTTATAGTCGGTTTATAAAGTGCACGTTAAATTAAACAAGATCATCCCCGTGGCTAATTGGTTACAGTGGTCAACCGCATATTATGGGCCAGTTTCATAGTCAAACTTAGTGAGCCTAAAGTGCGAGTCGATACTAAATACAGGACGACACCTACCTAGAACAAAATGGAATGGGCCAGTTTTGCATATGAAACTGGCCCATTCCATTCAATTTCAGGTAGGTGACGTCTTGTATTTAGTATAGACTCGCACTTGAGGCGTACTAAATCTGACTATGAAACTGGCCCTATGTGATCATGTTTCGATTGTGGGTGGTGGTGGTGTTGGTGGTGGTGGCAGGGCATGCAGCGCGAATGGAAGAATCTAGAACCGTGTTCAGGGTGTTGACTGGTAAGCCCAATGGTAAGAGACCATTGAGAAGATATAGATGCAGATGGGAGGATAATATTAGAATGGACCTGAAAGAGGTTGTAATGAGGTAGACTGAATAGAACTAGCTCAAGATAAGGATAAGGCTGTAATAAGGTGGACTGGGTAGAACTAGCTCAAGATAAGGATAAGGTGTAATGAGGTGGACTGGATAGAACTAGCTCAAGATTATGATAGGGTGTAGTGAGGTGGACTTGATAGAACTAGCTCAAGATAAGGATGAGATGTAATGAGGTAGATAGGATAGAACTAGCTCAAGATAAGGATAGGGTGTAATGAGGTGGACTGGATATAACAAGCTCAAGATAAGGATAAGGTGTAATGAGGTGGACTGGATAGAACTAACTCAAGATAGGGATAGGGTGTAATGAGTTGGACTGAATGGAGCCATCTCAAAATAGGGATAGGTGGCGGACTTTTTTAAATACGGCAAAATACTTTCGAGCTCTTAATACTATAGAGTTTGGCTTAAATAAGTGAAGAATATATTAAATGTAGTCTAGAGAGTTAAAATTTCAAGGATTTCTTTTTATGAACATAATATCCCCTTCATACTGCGTAATATGCGAACGTAATAAAGACATTTCTACTCCAAATGCTGCCAATCGATATGCACCGACACTTAAATATTATCACAAAAATGTTCCCATCTTTACTTGCGCGGGGAGGGGGGTCTTCACATACATGGAGAGGGGCGGGAGGGAAAGGGGATGGGGTGGGGGGGGAGCACTTCAGCTCCAGACAATCAGATACTTTACGTCGTCTTATTGGATCGGTGGCCATTTTAAAACTAATAAGCCGTCGTTTTCCGCACAACTTCTAAGGCCTGGGGGGTTTATATATTTTTCCTCGTTTTTTTAAAATGTGAAACGAAGATCCTCTCTTTTTTTTTATTGCTAAACAGGGATGACCAAATTTTTTTTTAACAGAACGTTGCTCGCTTCATAAAAAGTGAAACATAAATAAAAATTAGATATGCATGACATTCCAGTATTGTTTTTTGAAACTGTGCATCTTTATTCCTAGTAAGGCTCACACTATATAATCTAAGGCCATAAGATAGGAAAATTTATTAAGGAGAAATAAAAAACTACACATAAAAATTAAAATTAATTTACTTAAATAATAATCAACATTATTGCAGCAGGTCGGGATTGAACCGTGGTCCATTGAGAGGAATGCCGACCATT
The DNA here is from genome assembly GCA_902155825.1 of Timema genevievae. Taxonomy (NCBI): domain Eukaryota; kingdom Metazoa; phylum Arthropoda; class Insecta; order Phasmatodea; family Timematidae; genus Timema; species Timema genevievae. The sequence goes on along the minus strand of CABFWO010007501.1, from coordinate 3,997 downwards.
AAACCCAATATAAAATATATCTTTTTTTTCGTGCGCTAAATGTGGAATAACCAGATTATAAAAGGTAAGAACTATTGAATGCACCTGTATATGATTAATTAAATGATTTAAAAAACACAATGTGGAGAATAATTCCAAGAAATACGATTGGGATAGAATTTCAACTTTACAAGTCAAGAGTCGGGCACACTATCCGTGAGGTCAGTCCCACCAATATTTCCCATATTTATTTAAAATAATGTTCTCTAAGAAGCTTTCAAATATTTTTGTGAATAATTTTATTAGACATAGTTTCTTCATGGTTTTTTTTGTTTATGTGTATGTGTTTTTGTGTATTAGGCCAATATATTATGTGTAACACAATACATTTAATTTCAAAGGATTAAGTTTATATTTCAAAGAGTAAATTTATAAGCCTACAAAAAAAAGGGGGGGAGTATATTTTTATAATATTGGGGGAAAATCTGACAGCTCTAAAAAATCTGCAAGTCAAAATTCTTGATTGTGAATAAAGCCTTGAGAATTCGGATATGTAACTCGGTGGAACCAAATTTACATAAATCAACTTTTTCATCAAAAAGAAAAATCTAGAATCTTAGAATTTAACAGTAAATTCGTGGTGAAAAGTAGCGTTAACTTATGGGTTGTAAAAATCATGATATGAAATCAACATTTTAAAATTGTAAAGCTTTCTTTTTAAGAAATATAAGAAAAGAGAAATGAAATACTATTCATAAAGGAAGATAAAACATTTAAAAAATAGTATTTTATTTGCAAGCAATTGTAAAATATGGTACTTACATTTTTTCCCTACCACATCTTACTACCCATGCGGGCTATCAAATTTTAAAAAAATGTTCAGTTAACATGCACTTTCATAAATATAGAACAGACACGACACCCAGCCCCCAGGCCGTTAATTCTTCAATGTTAAAGTAGAGCCCTCAGTTTCACTAAGGATTAATTTTCCGGGCATTTTGGGAATTGAACTCAAGCCCCTCTGTTGAGCAGGCAGGCACGCTGCCGACTAAGCCAACGTGTCACACAGCATTTAGTTACATTAATACGGTAGGGACTGGAAAGGTATAGTTTAGAGGAGGTGTGGTCGCTATTTTCTGGAGATAAAGTTGAAAAATATTTAGTAAAAACCTCCCTCGGTGCACCCAGAAAGGATTCGAACCCAGACCTCCCCGTCATCGGCATAGCAGACTAGATGATTCTTAAATTTAGGTGCGTACTGTAAATTATTTATTTCTTAAAGCTTAAAAAGTGTCCCATTTATTAAACAAAATTAATGTGATGGAATTGGATCTGTGTTAATGCGTTTGACTAAGTAATGGTTCGGAGTTCCACTCCCGGCGGGATGTTGAGACAAAAAGAGTATTTTCATCACGTGACAAGTTGAATACTGACGAAATTCCTTTAAATTCTAGCTTTTCATTTGAAAGCGAGTATTGGTTAGTGAACGAATAAAACATAATAAAAAATGAGAAAGCTACAAAAAAAAAGGGGGGATAAAGTAGGTGAACCAAGAAAAACAGTTTATTTGAAAGGCAAATTTTAAAAAAAATGAATAGAATAAAAACCCATTTTTCCAACCGGAAATTAAGGTAAAACATTTCCAATACTTTTGTCATGAAATTCAGAAAGAAGGAAAATACACACGTCACTTGTATTCTTACAATTTCTAGGACCAAGTATTTTTTTTATAAAGAAATGAAAGTGGGACGACGCATCCTTCATTTTTTTTCTTCTCCTTCCTTTTTAAAGAAGAATTCTAGGCGCGATTCGTATTGAATGTAATTCATCACTTGTTCAACATGGAACCATATATATATATATATATATATATATATATATGCTTGTATGTGTTTCATGGTCTAATATCAAGAGTCACACAAATCACCATTTTAAAAGATTAATTTTGTGTTTGCATACCAAGGCTTACTGCCCATTTGAACTATAAGTCATATTTATACAGAGTGTCTACTGAATAATGCAAACCATATTTCATGACTTTTTCATGATCAAAATGTGCTAAAAGAATTATTAGCTATTTTTATTCAAAGTTCCATGAATTCTGATTTCTACTGGGAATTAATTTTAAATTTAAGCTAATTTTGAGTAAGGTATAAAAAATTATTGGCAATCCTGCACAGAGAACTTTGCTTACAAAAATTCATGACATAAAAGCCACTTTCATGACTTTTTAGTTTCTATAAATATAATTTCATGACTTTTTAATGACAAAAATCAAATTTCATGATTTTTCATTACTTTCATGACTGGTGTAGACAGACACCCTGTTACACTAACTGGTTAGGGATGAATAAATCATGATTCTAGAGGAAATGTACCCGCATTTGCGTAGTGAAGAGTGTAAACCCATTAATTTAAAAAAATACTATAAATACACCCAGCCGAGATTTGAGCCCCAACCCTCCTGTCACCGGAAAGTCATGACAGATGAGATTGGCGTCTTGGCCCTCGTGTTCATTGATGTGGGTAAGATTTTTGTTTTTAATACAGCGTTTTACCACTAATTCTGGTTACATGCTGTGGGTAAGATTGATATTGATATGTTGCGATCTAACTATATTCATTAGATTAAATAAATTATAAAGATATTACGAAAGTGAATATATATTTTACATACGATCCTCAAATCTTAAATCCGAACCTTTTAAAACATGGTAAACATAATCGTTTAACTTTTACTACATTAATTCCTAAGTTAAAATAGTCGTGCCTGTAGCTAAAATAATGTTTTAATTATGAGTTATAATCCACTCATTAAAACGTTTATACGTACAGTTAGGGGTCGTCCATAAATCACGTAACACTTTTTTCTTACCTTTTTAGTCCCCCTCTCCCCCCATGTAACGCCATGTAGACTTTTATCCTAGCCGCCCCCCCCAACCTGTGTTACCTAACTTTTCTCACCAAGAATGAATGTCATTTTTTCATAGGGAAGTTTTGTGCTACTAAAGGAGGGATTCAGAATTAATACTTCTTAAAATCTATTTTAAATCCTGATTATAAATTATTTCAGGGAGTATTATTATTATTACATACATAAAGACGTTGAGCTCTAATTCTTCAGGTTCATGAGGAAAAACCTCTGCAATATTTATGTTATGGATGCTAGGTTTGCGATCTGAGTAAAATCCAAACAGCACTACTATGTGCTGAGTAAGAGCAAGACGGCACTACTATGTGCTGAGTAAGAGACAGACGGCACTACTATGTGCTAAGTAGGATGACCCTTTTCTGTAGTGGTGCTACATGATGATGTTAAAGTGCCCACATACGATGTTTGACGCTGAGGGAAGACATCTTTCTTAATATTGTGCACTTTTTTATAGTCATATTATCATCATATAGAGAGCTATTCAAACAATTCTAGGCATACAACTTTTCTAAATTATATTTTGGATTAATCTACAATTTTACTTTGGTTAACTTATCAATACCTAGATATTCTCTCTCCACGTTAATGAGGGTAGATTACCTCTAAAATTCTACCTTCCTCATTTCTACTCCATTAGATAAATATAATAAAAAATAGCTAGAATAACTACAATTTGACTATACCACCCTACAGAATGTATACTAAAAAGGTGGAATTTTAAAGAAAATCTACCAGCATTTGCGTGGAGGGAGAGTGGGAAACCATTTAGGAAAAGCAACCCTCAGTAGATCTGACTGGTATTCGAACCCCATCTCCCCAACATCGGCCGTCTAGTCTACTGAGAGAATGACAATTTAGACAATGCGTCCACCGTAGCGAGTGTATAATAGTTTCATTTATATACTTACACAATAATTTATCAGAAGAGAAAAGGTATAGGCTTTAATTCACCTACCTTTTGAAAATAATTAATGATATTTGAAGCTTTACTTTTCATAAAATGCTGCTGGTACGAAGAAATAACTTTATTGATGGACTCTTAAAACTTGCCTTGAGATAAATTCTGTACTTTTGCTTCTTTCCATT
>CABFWO010007500.1:0-24543 GCA_902155825.1 Timema genevievae | reverse complement strand
AATAAGTAAGCTATTTTTTGTCTACACTAGAAATTACTTAAAAATTATTTATATGGCTAAACAACGTTTGCCGGGTCAGCTAGTATTAATAAATAATGTCGCTACTACATTGGAATTGTAGGGTTTTCTTTGCTCGTGTAGAGGAAATTAAACAAATAATTTCTTTCCTGCATCCTTCCATCTTGTGTTTGCAGGAGACCCACTTCCACCCAACTGACAACCCGATGCTTCGTGGGTACGATGTATATCGTACCGACAAGCCATTTTTTGATCAGGCTAGCGAAGTTATGGCTATACTTGCACGTAGTCATAAGTCTATAAATATTGTGTCTGATCTCCAAGTGATTGCTGTCAGAGTTCCCCTTCCTATGGAAGTAACCTTATGCTTCACCTACCTCCCACCAGGTGAACGTGTTTCAAAGAGAAGCCTAGCGGCCTTCTTTATACAACTTCCCGACCCCTATATCATTTTGGGGGACTTTAACGCAAATAACCTGGTGTGGGGGTCTAATCCTACAGACGCCCGTGGGAGGATGGTAGAGGATATTCTTGTCTCTGGAAACCTGGTGCTAATGAACACCGGGACCCAGACACACTTTTCCACCTTTATTGGAGTATCCTCTGCCATCGACCTTACTTTATGTAGCCCCGGGATCGCTGCTAACTTCCTTTGGGAGGTTCACTCGGATCTATGTGGCAGCGATCACTTTCCCATTCTGCTTTCACCAATTCAAGATCCTCCCGGTATAGCACGGGCACCACAATGGGTTCATAAACGTGCTAACTGGGATAAATTTCGCGAGATCGCCGTATTTGATCAACCCCTTTCTCTTGACGTCATGTTAATATTGGCCATTTTATTTCGACGATCATCATGGCGGAGATGGAATCTATCCCTAAATCCGACTGGTTACTGGTACTTTTCGTACCAGTCCAGTCGTCAGCATCTGTGCCGACGCCGGTGAGCCCCCTCTTCATTACCGGCGGCCCTATCTTCTGGCATCTTACGTGTCGAAACTACACTGCATGCCAGAGCATGTTACCTACCGTCCTGTGTTTCATCCCCATAACCGTGTCTTGTATAAAAACAAATGGCGTAGTACAAGGCCGGTTGGAATCAGGATGCTATCGGTTTTGGACACGTGTGGGATAGTCCTGCCAAAGGCTATCCCCACATCCCCAGGTCGAGTTTTTCCCTGGAAGATATGCCTACCTCAATGCCATTTTGATCTTGCCAAGTTCCCTAAAGCGACCACCCCGCCGATTATTTATGAGAGGACCTTTAATGAGCTCCTCTCCACTCGCTTTCAGGGCTTCTAGAGCATCTGCACGGATGGTTCAAAGTGTGGGGCCTCTGTGGGATGCGCCTTTTGGTAGAGGGAAATCATTTTAAATTTAGCTTACCTGGTGAATCCATTGTTTTTACGGCTGAATTATACGCCATTTTAAAATCTTTATGTTTTGTTTATCGTAAGTGTCACAGTTCTGTTCTCATCTGCACGGACTTCATGAGTGCTCTGTTGGCATTGTCCATCCTCTACTCCTGGAATCCCCTCGTGCAGACGATACATGAGCAAATTTTAAAGATCGATTCATTTTCATGAGTGCTCTGTTGGCATTGTCCACCCTCTACTCCTGGAATCCCCTCGTGCAGACGATACATGAGCAAATTTTAAAGATCGATTCATTAAGTACCCGGCTCGCCTTTTGCTGGATTTCTGTTCACGCTGGTCTTTCAGGAAATGAACTGGTGGACCAGGCAGCCAAGGAGGCGGTTCATCTCCCTCCTGAGGCGAGTTTAGATCTCATCTTTTTAGACCTGAAGGGTTATGTTCGGCGTGGGGTCTTACGCACCTGGCACGAGCAGTGGGTTTCGACCCCTGCTCAGAACAAGCTGCGGTCCATCAGGGATGGTGTGTCGCGATGTTCCTCTTCTATACGAAAGTCTAGAAGAGAGGAGGTCATCGTGACAAGGCTCCACGTTGGATACACATCGTTGACCCATGGATTTTTATTGAGAGGGGATCCACCTCCAGTGTGTGAGTTTTGCGATGCTCCCCTTAGTGTGTACCACATTTTGGTGGAGTGTCGCAAGTATGCCCCTATCCGCCTGGCTCTTGATTTTAAAGGTGACCTACGTCTGTTACTACGCGATAGCGTGGATGGAGTTATTTGTTTACTCCGTTTTATACGCCAGAGGGATCTTTCTAATGCCATCTGAGTCACTTTTATAAAGTGGCTCATTTGGATTTTTTCTCATATTGAGATTATTTTTAACATTTTTAGTACGCTTTAATATGTTGGTTTGTCTTCTTAACACGTCTTTTAGTATTCTTTAACATTTATGTTTTGTGTTTTTATCATTTTATATTTTAATGTTTGTTTTGTCATTTTAACAAACTTATTATATTTTAAAATATTTATTCTGTATCTTTAATTTAGTGCATACACCTGTGGTTTTTTATTAGCAGGTGTATCACTTAAAAAAATGGGTGTACTACCCATCAATTTCTTCCCCTATGGGGATTTTACTATACTATTAAATGTCAAGGCCCTAATAACCTTATTGTGTCGATGGGCCTATAAACAACAACAACAACAAAAATAATATATGTTTCTGAATAGTATTACTGAATTATTATTTTATAGTTATACATGTTTTTTACTGTTAATGTTTCCACTCCTTATTCATGACTTTGGTACTATTGTTGTTTTCACTAATTATTTTAAGAACTTTAATTTGAATATTTCTTAAATAATTTAAACATAGATCACTTGTTTTTCCCCAGGAAATATTACCATAGCCTACATGTGATTCTATTGGCGCATGAAACACTATTTTTAGAATATCAAATGTAACATATGGTTTTAGTATACATATATTAACCATTCCCACTCTTAGCTTCCTTCTCATTATGTATATGTGAGTATTCCATTTCATATGAGAATCAATCGCTAGCCCAAGATAGTTATATGTCTCAACTTGCGTAAATGATAAACAATTACACGGTTTTATATTATATAAACAATCTAAGCAATGATCTTTTTATATCTAATTTATACTTTATAAAATGCGGTAGTCTTGAACCATCCTAGCAAAGCTACACCACAATAGGATGTCCAAATAAATACAAGGGGGCAGAAAAAGGGGCAATAAGAGTGAACGGCTGGAGTTTTCGTTTTGAATACCTGAGAATCGACATACGAAACTCAGAACACGCAACTCACACTAGTTGCGGGAATAGTAAGTTGACGGTCGTCCTTAAATAAAATTAAAGTGTAAGTATCCATAAAGAAAAAGATAAGGAAAACACATATAGCCTAACTATATAACATATATAACCAAATATTAAAGAAACTTGAAGTCTTTGGTTGATATTTATTGATAACTATCATAAGTAAATATATTAGTAAAGATATATAGATATTTTGAATAATATAAAACAGTATATAGGAATATTAAACATTTACAATAATAGCCGAGCTGGCAAAATAAAAAGGTTCTATATGGTAATTGATGCAAAACAAATAGCAAGATAGAATGTCAATATGAACTCGAAATTATTACTTCAGAAAAGAACAATAATAATTAAATCTTTCCTTTACGCACGGAACCAACTATTAAGGTTACGCGACCCTCGTAAAAAATGTCCATTATAAAGTCTGTCTTCACAATTCACAAGATAATTCCTTAAATTTTCCTCAACTTTTCTAAGTCTTCTATACATATTTCCATATTCAATAAAACTTTAAATAAATTGCACAACTAAGTTCAATTAACACTATCAAGAATAGATATTTAACTATAAGTGAAATCTGTTTCAATATATTTACAAAGGACAAAATCAAAGTTCGTTAAAGAGAATAAAACACTAACATTAGCCCTCATAATATATTTTGTCCGTCTCATAATTAGATCAAAGGTTATCTCTTCAAAACTAATCGATACCCAATGAAACAATTCAGAACTATCGATATCCATCAATTAATCGATCCAAAGTCCAACATCTATCTAATATCTTTAACTATCATAAATTCCCATTGCTGAATTAATACTAAAAAAAGAAATTTCGAAAAGTTTTAAAGTATAAAATAAAGGTTTAAATAATTATTTAGTTGAAAAAGAATTTTGTTCTTACATTTTAACAAGATGAAGCCTTAGCTTCTTATTCCTCCATTCAAGCTAAGTCCAAGAGTGCCGACAAGCAGCCCTGCCGGCACTATATATACAAAACCCAGAGAACATTGTAGAACAGGACACAAGGGTGGGGGAAAACATATGGATCACAAAGGGGAGGAGCGGGTGACAACAATAACTTAAAACCACTGGAATCTTCTAGATTATAGTAGAACAACCTCTCTTCACAGTTTAAGATCTTTGGACTGTCTCTGGTTATTGGCGCAATCTAGTGGGCGCGGTTCGAACCTTGAAGGCAGCGGCCAGTCTACATCATGCCGCGATTAAGCTCGCTTATATTGTTGTTGTTCTTCTCTCCGGCTCGTAGTCCAAAGCGCAGGGACGGTGAAACAGGGTAAGTTGTATATTTTCCTAACTCGACTCTTCTATGCTTGTAGCCAAATGCTACAGTCTGATATGCATTGTTTGCGGTTTTTAAATGCTGATTATTAATTTATTATCGTGAGCCCAGTTTTGTATCCTGTTAAAGTCTTCCTGCAACATTTGTTTGGCTATATCTACATTTTTGTGCACCGCATACAGCATTGTGTCGTCAGCATACATTAATATACCGCAGTTCTGTATACAGTTTGACATTGTACAGTGGCGCAGGAACGTTTTTATTGGGGGGGTAAAAAAATCATGTACTTTTATAGGGGATCACGTTTTTAAGATTTATAAAAGACCAGGGAAATGTAATACAGCTGTCCCTCGCACTACGTGAGTGATTGGTTCTGATAAATAATCGCGTCACACGAAAACGCGCAAAGGGAATTGATTTTAACATGGGTGAGATAGGGATTACTCAAAATGAAAAAAGTAAATGAAAACCTAAAACTTGTAAATGAATGAAATTTTTATTAATTTAGCTAACTATTACAATACTATAGGTAGCCTACACCTATTGTAAATCTTCAATCCCCAAAATTTGTATACAAATGCTATTTTTAATAAATTTATCTAATTAATACAATGCTACAGGTACACTTACCGTTAATCTTCAATCGCATGATAAATTAACTGGATCTGGCAAGTCAGGATTATCACTATCTTGCTCTCTTGGCGGCCCTTGGATGGTTAGGCTCTTGCTCTCTTGAAGGCCCTTGAACGGTAGGCTCTTGCTCTCTTGAAGGCCCTTGAACGGTAGGCTCTTGCTTTCTTGAAGACCCTTGGACGGTAGGCTCTTGCTCTCTGGAATGCCTTGGGACAGTAAGCTCCTGTTCTCTTGAAGGCTCTTGCCCGACAGCTCTTACTGTCGTGAAGGTCCTGGGTCATTAGACTGGAGATTTTCAACCTTTTAGATGAAATGATTAAGATTCAACTGACGGGCAGCATTCTTCCTCTCTCTATAGAATTATTTGCAGCAAACCAAAGAACTCAATCTCTCTAGCAACTTTGGCGCTTCTACCCATGCAGCAATTTGTTTTGTTGAAGTTGTTTGATAAGTTCAACAACGTAGGGCTCTTCCTCTTCATCCTTTATGCCGTTCTCCATTTCTAAAAGATCTTCATTGGTGAGTTCTGTTGAGTGGGATTGGAGCAATTCATCCACATTTTCCTGGTCTATGTTCTCAAATCCAATATCTTGCTTTGTCAACGATGTCATGTCTTGAATTGGAAAGCTCGTGTTCAGGATCAAAAATTATGAGAATCAGAAACTTCAGGCCAAATATTTTTCAAAACTCCCTTCATACAGGACTGTTTAACTTGTACCCATGAATCTCCAATGTTGTCAATACGACCCCCTTAACACACAACTTTAGAGAAAATATCTTTGTCCTCACTGGAATATGCGCACACAAGGTCACGCCACCACCGCACAGGGTGATTGCGAAACTACAACCAACCATGCATTATTATTTATTTATTTTTAATCGCGTTATAGCAAAAATGCGTAAAGTGAGATCGCATATAATTAGGGATACCTGTATTTAACGGTTCCATCGTGCATTTTTCTCATTTATTTTAGTCATGCCAAACATTATAATTAATACACACAAAACTAATCAAGAAAAATTATATCTGATGCGGCTCAACAAAAAAATTTGAAACGCTGAAAATTAAATCAGGTTTCCATACACCTTGCTCTATATTTGTTACTAGCTATAAAACCACTAACTAGTTTTGCAAATTTTAAGTTTGTTGAACCTCTCAGGGTATGCATTAATCAGAAACAGGTGATTTAGTATATGGTGCCTCATCGTGGAGCGAAGATAGTTTTTTATTCGTATAAGCATTGAAAAACTTCTTTCTGCAGTAGCTGACATCACTATCAAAGTTTTCAAACAGTGTTTGCTCCAAGTACATTTTATTTTTATTATGTTACCTTAGTGTGAACTTTTTATGTTGCCTCAACAAGATCTTTACACTATCTAAAATGTTAATGTTAATTTAGCACCGCGTCTTACTACCCGTTCGGGTTATACGCTTAAGTACTAACTACTCTAATGGATTAGGAATTAGGNAGGCAGAGTGGAAAACCATTTAGGAAAAACCACCCCCAGTTCACCCGACCGAGATTCGAACCTCGATCTCCCCGTCCTCGGTGGTCGGGCTCAACACGACTGGCGCGTTAGCCAACTACGCCACCGAGGCGGGTACACTATCTAAAAGTTTTATTATATTATTTTATGGGGGTAAAAATTATACTTTTTACCCCCTCAATTTTTTTTTGGGGTAAAATTGACCCCCGTACCCCTCCGTTCCTGCGCCACTGGTACTTGTATAGATTAAGTATAGTATTGGCCCAATAATGGATCCTTGTGGTACTCCAATAGTTAAAATCAATAATATAGAAAGTAAAGAATTGGTTATAACTATTATTTTCCTATTCGTTAAGTAATCTTTAAACCGTTCATAAATATTACCTCTGATGCCAATTTTATAAAGTGATTCTAGTAAAATATCTTTATCTAACGTATCAACAGCTTTTGACATATCTATAAATGCTATAACTATATGTTTGTTTTCGTTTAATTTCTCTAGCATTTGATTAGTAAAAGTGTGTAAAAGTATTTCCGTACCTTTGTTTTTTTTGGAATCCGTATTGTCTTTGGTCAATTATTTTATATTTATCTAACTAATTTATCAAATAGTTGGCAACGTATCTTTCCATTATTTTGTCTAAGACTGATAGAATTGCTATAGGTCTGTAATTTCTATAGTCTAAGTGCTTCCCTTTTTTATAAATTGGTCTAATAATTGCGGTTTTAAGTTTTTGCGGGATTACACCCTGTTGTACACTTAAATTAATTAGTTTTGTTATCAACGGGGTAATTTGGCTGTTGATAGTTTTCAAGTCTTTAATTCTGATTTTATCTATTCCCTGGCTTTTATTTATATCTAATTTATCAATAATTTATATTATTTTGAAACATGTAGCCCTAGGTATAAACATACTTTAAATTTGTTAATCGTTTCGAATATTCGTTTTGTCTAGTTGCATATTGCAAGTATGTTGTAGTTGTGCGATTTAGTTTATGAATATTTCACAAAAAATATGTGCAATATTTTCAATTTTCTCAATTTTGCCAAAATGTATATTTATTACTTCATAAATTGTCATTTTACTTTTTCTTCCCAGAATTTGATTTATTTTATGCCATGTTTTCTTAATATTACTACTCACTTTGTTTAGTTCAGATTGATAATATAATTTTTTTCCCCTAAACATTAATTTATTGACAAAATCTCTTTTTCTATGGTACTCTATTTTATAAGCATTAGCAGACTACTACTACTACTACTACTACTACTACTACTACTACTAGTAACAATAATAAAAATAATAATATAATGATACATACAAACTTAAATATTTTTTTTAAATATCGTACACACAGTGTCTCCGTAAAGACAGGTTAGAGTTTAACCTGTCTTTACAATAAACACTGTATGTACAGTCTTTTAAAACATAAAAATGGTCTAACCGTTAGACGGTGCGCAGGCGCAGTTGGTGACTTGGGTGCAAGGTGAAGAGACCGAGGACTGATCCATGAGTCGCGAAGCCGCGCTGGCACGAGACAGACATTCTCTTGCGTTGCTCCTCCATGCCGGACGTTTAGTGACTTGACACGTGCAACTGAACCGATATTTCGTCGCGCACTCTTCGCCCTACAGGGCATAAATATTTCTAATATCGCTAGGAATGTATCAACCGTATTCATATATCTTATCTGCCTTAGACTAAAGTTCGATTGAAGGAAAAGATGGAAATGATGGTGTAAAGAGCCTTTTACTTCGGTATTTACTCGGGGTCATTTTGTAAACGTCCACCAAAACAGCAAGCTCATTTTTTACAGTTGTAGATTATAAATACGAAATTAACCTTTTTTTTTTAAAAAGCATGTCATACATATCATTTTTCGTAAAATAAAGAGCACAAAAAATTTTTAGAAAGGTTTGTGTATATTTCAAATCTAACCATTGGGGGATAATTTATTTCAAAACACTTTTAGACAACCACTATTAACAGCTCATTTTGGCCCGTCTTTGTGAGGAAAACGGGTTGTCTTTTTTTAAAAGGTATTTCGGAATGTACTTTTGGGGTTTACAAAGTGTTGCAATAATCATCGGAAGGTGTGTTGTTAAGTTATGAGCTAATTCGTTTAAGTGTGGCTTCTTGAAAAATTTAATGAACGCTGACTCGAACGCCTTAGGATAAATTCTTTGACTGATAGTTATCATATTTTGAACCATCTTCTCAGGTCAAAATTAGGACCGTTGTATTTAAATATCCCCTACGTGTACCATTGAATTCGGTAACAAAAATGTGTGTAAAGTTTCCAAATTAAAAAATAAATTATTATATTAAAACGACGGTTTCATGTTATGAAAGAGCTGATTAAATAAAAAAAAATCTTATTATTTTACCGCAATACAAAATTGTAGACCTACTTTATGTAGTGTGATTAAATAAAAGTTTAAAAAAATGTTTAAACCAATATTTAATTTTAAAACGTACAACTGCTTAAGAAGAAGTAGAATGCTTACAAAAACAATAAACCATGGATACTTATTAAAAAAAATTGTGACTCAATTTTGGTATGTAAGATAGATCGAAAACGAAACAGGTGTGTGTAAAACTGATCTTTTATTACCCTTCGATTAATTGTTATTGCTATTTAAAGGTTCTTCGACACAGCAACTTCATTAGTGCGTTTGACAAATAAGACAAAGTAAAATCCCGATAGGAAAAAATTAATTAGAATAATCCAACTGCATAGCAGATACACACTTTAAAATAAACTATGATAAATTTAATTTTGTAATTTTTTATTTTTTCAGATGTCTTATTACCTGTTCAGGCAACCTGAATATTTACACTAATAGGGTCGGGATGAGAGAAGTAGACTTTAGAGAAAATGTATCCGTATTTGCGTGGAGGGAGTGTGTAAAACTTTCTTTTCCTCTCCCTCAGCTCACCCCGAGCGGAATTTAAACCCCGTTTTGTGTCACCGGCCGTCCATTCTATTGTGAGAGTTAAGACTAGACCACCCGCCACGGTGGCGTAGTTGGCTAACGCACTAGTTTTCGTGTTGAGCTAGACTGCAGAGGACGGGAAGATCGAGTTTCGAATCTAGGTTTTTTTCCTTCTTAAAATGGTTTTATACTCTCCCTCGCAAATGTGGGTTCACTTCCTCTACATTCAACTTTCCCAATTTTTAACCCATTAGTGTAATTAGAACTTAAGCGTATAACCCGAATGGGTTTAGCGGTGCTAAATAAAATAAATGATACAGAACTCCTCACGGACTTTCTCGCTCTATTGTTTAAAAATAGAGATATTTACTCAAAATTCGTAATATAATATACACTAGCAAACCCGAGAAAAAATTGCGCTATACATACGTAAAACATTTTTCGACTCAGGGTTTTAAATTTTATAATTCTATTTTTAAAGAATTAACGTCTTCATTTGTATAGTTAGACCAATCAAAAATATTGATTTTGGGTCCCCAAGGGTCAACACTTTGTATTAAAATTTTGACTTCCGGTTAAAATTTTCGGCATTTTATTAGTAGATTCACATCTTTTGGTTATCGCATTGCTATTACATTTTTCTTTTATACATTTTGTCCAATAAAATAGGTAATTATTGACTATTGAGTCTAAAATGAGAGAGATAGATCATTTCTGTACCAGGGGCTGATCCAGGAGGGTGGCACGGGCCCCCCTTCAAGAAATTAAACCAATTAAATCAATGGTAAAGTCACAACTAGTCTTATTTTCACTAACCAGATTTCATTTTTTTGTTATTGGTAATATAATTAAATCCCTCACCCCCTCACGCAAATTTAGGATTCGCCCCTGTGCTGTACAAACATTTCCCCTAAGCGTTTAAAGGAAAAACATCAACAACTTCTTGAAAGAATAACTTATTTGCTTACGCTATGGTATTAGAGAATTATTGTACTAAAACTTAAGTAATATCTCTTTACAACTAAAGCTCACAAAATTGTATTAATATATTTGAGAATATCTCAAACTATTGGTTTTATAAAAATATATTTCAAATAAAAGTTTTTTTATGTTTATTAGTACTACAATTTTTCAATGATAAGTTATTTATTTTATCATATAGTTGCGGAGATACGTAAGATTCCAAAAACCCCTTGGGAGAACCCTATGAAAACCCTAGATACCAAGTTTCAGCTCGGTCGGTAAAATGGTTTAGGCTTTAGTCCGAAATACAGACAGACGGAAATTCAAAAACCACTTTTTCGGATTCGGGTGGGGGGGTCATGAAACGTCGATATTCATCAAAATATCAAGTACGATCACAATACTTCATCTACCTGTAAGATAGCGAAAAATAAAAACTAGGCTAGACCTTTCGACCACTGAATCTGATTTTAACATATACAGTGGATTCCGGTTAATTGGAACACATCGGGCTAGGTTACTCTAGCCCAATTAAGCGGCTGCCCCAAGTAAACGAAATTTTAATGGTACAAACATTTATTTAAAAATACTGTAACTAAAGCGAAAAGCAAACAAAATGTACATATGTAAAATGAATATACAGTAAATAATGTATGTGTCATGTGGCATCCTGGTTAGTCTCTCGCTTAGATATTTCATTGTCATCATTTTCTTGTTTTTCTGTTGTCTCAGAGTGTTTTGCCGCAATTTCTTCAATAGTTGTATCCTCACAATCTTCATTTCCATGATGGCATTGAAGGTTATTGTCAATGCTTAAAAAATATTCACAATTTTGGACGTGTTGAAGGTTTAGAGACATTTCATTGTCTGTACATATAACTGCATCTGAATCACAATTAGTCGTGAAACTACATTTAACAAAACAATTCTGAATTGTTTTGTTGCTTATTCCTCGCCAGCTATCGGCAATAAATTGTACAGCTTTTAAGAGTGAAACATTTGCACTGACTTCTATTGCTTTTGAAGATGATGTCAGCAGATTTTCCTCAATCTCTTCAAGGATGTGATTAACCAGCTTTCCAAGATAATACGTATTAAATTTTTTTTATAATTCCTGCGTCCATAGGCTGTATCAGGGATGTGGTAAAAATTCCAGTTCAATATTTTTTAAACCATCTACATGAAGGTGTGCCGTACAGTTATCCAATATCAACAGAATTTTTCTGGACCTATGTTGCAGTTCCACGTCCCGGTTCATTAGCCATTGTGTAACAATACATGTGGTCATCTACGCCTTCTTATTTGCATAATATGAAGCTAGTAAACTGCCTATTGTAATCCCCTTGAAACAAGGTTTAACACTTTTACCAATAACCAAAAGTTTTAGTTTATCAATTCCTGACAGGTTTGAGCAGCACAACACAGTTACACGATCCATTGCTTTCTTTGAACCGGACAATGCTGTGTGTTTATAGCTCAGGGAACCATCTGGTGTAGCACGATAATACAGGCCTGTTTCATCGGCGTTGGTAATGTCATTCGCACTAACTTTTTTAAGCAACTCTGGTAGTTTTTCAGATTTCCACTGGTCAGTGTTCGTAGCGTCAGCACTGTCCTTATCGCCGTGTGCTTTTTTGTAACTAATGTCATGTCTGACTTCCATCGAGACAACCAACCATCATTTGCTTTGAAATTTACATTACTTAGCTTTTTGGCCAACTCTTCCGACTTGGTTTTTAGCATAGGGCCGCTCACACGCACACCTCATTTAGTTACAAAGGAAAACCATTGATTTAAAGTATCCTCAACTTCTGGATATTTGCCTTACCTCTTTCGCTTATAAGATAAACCCACGTGCAATGTCCACTCCTAAGTTTCTCTTGTTGCTGTAACAGTCGTGAAATTGTAGTTTTCGGCATCTTAATTATCTCCGCTAGCTGACAATGACAGGTGTTAGGCTTTTTATCTGGTCAAGAATAGCAATTATTTCGGAGAGTGTCAAATCTTTACGTGGCATCTTGACAGTTTTTGTTCAGTACATTTAACGATCCTAACTTAGTGCACTGTTTTTTTACAGTTTTTAATTTATGTTAATCCACACAATGAACAACTATACATGACGCATAACTTAGTGTTCTCGTAAACAATTGTATACCGCAAGAATAATGTCAAACAGAATATGACTCACGACACAGAACAAACAACACAGCTACTCTACAGCACTATTTCAACTCTACTGACTCAGCTGCTGCTTGCACAATTTCCATGTTACCAGCGCGCTATCAACATGACATTCACTGCCGCCCCACAGAACAAACGCAATACACAGCACGACTTCACAATAACAAACTCAGCTGCAGTCCACAGAATATCTATGCTACGAGCTTGTGAACCTACATTACCTTCACTACCCCAATTAAGCGGAGAGTTAGCCCAAATAGGCGGACTAAATTCAAGATAAATATTTGTTTTGTTTATGTTCTTAGAGTTTTGTCCCAAATAAATGGCTGCCCCATTTAACCGGAATCCACTGTACTAGAATATTTAAAAATAAATATAAGAATCAATGACCAAATAACTACTCTACAAGAGGTTTCAAATGTCGTTAAAAAGATTCACATGTTGTATAAACCGGAGTAAACAAATTCTGCCATATCGAGAAACACATACTTTAAATCATAATTAGCATCAATATCAAGGCGAATAGCGACATATTAGACAATCCACACTAAGGGGAGCATCTTAAAGTTCACACACAGGAGGTAGATCCCCTCTTATTATAAACAAAACTGAATGAGGGGCATGTGATTATCACAATTACCTCTCTTCTAGATGACCGTATATAAGAGTGTCATTGCAAAACAGTCTCTTATTCAGAACCGTGAATGAAACCCATTGTTTTGCTGAAAGTTGAGGACCACAAAAAGGCCTTCATATATATATAAACCTGACAAACACGCTTAAGAAGAGAGATATACAGCCTTCTTTGCTCATTACCTGGAAGAACAGCGTTACCAGGAACCCAACAGAAGGCAAGCCGGCCAATTTTTTTGATTGATTTGCAAGGTTTAAGTATTGTGTTAATAAAGTGAAGACTCTAGAAGGAGAATTTATATTAAATAAGTTAGGCGTGGGTAAAAACGGTGTATTAAGTGTTTTTTTAAATTAAATTGAAAAAACCCACAATTCAAAACAATAGGCCCCATATTTGTCATACAAAGCATTCTCCAGTTACTAATTTGGTGTTATTAACTTATTTAAGTTACTACATAATCGTCCCAAACTTCGTTTTATTTTGTTTGAATCGTATAAATGAGAGGATCTACTAGATAAATAGTTATTTTAGCCTTATGCGCGTCTCACTAAAATAACAATTTTTTTAGCCACATTGCATTATTTTAGATACACTTTTTTTTGTGTGTGCAAACGTAAACGCCATAAAAGTAGTTTTGAATATGTATTCAACCCAACTTTAAATTTAATTTCCCCACGTTTACGATACGAGCATTTTAGAGTTAAGAGACAAACATTTAAATAACATTCAATCTTACATTCATAGTAATAAATAATTAGTTAAAAACTCGATACTCCCGTTTTGACTAGCTTTAATTCGGCACAATTGTAAAAAAGTTTTGATAAAACCAAACATAATGATTGTATAAACATGTAAAAAATGACACCCGGGAAGTAATGTGCACTAAAGTAATCCGGCTCTAAGTGCTTACCGCGCTAACAACTGAACTATTCGTCATCTCGTCCGTGTCGGTTTGTCCGACAACCATAACGTTTGGAAGTTTATAGAAATGAGCTTCACTCGGACAATCGGTGGCGTATTCTGAGAAAATTAATAGGTATGCTTTACTTTAAAAGTTGTAGGGGAGATTTGGGGGCCGAGGACCCTCAACCACCGTTGTCCAAGAACGTCAAGGGAAATATTTGAAGATGTGTGCCTATAGAAAAGTGGTTCTGCTTCTCAGATAATCTGGAAAGACTTTTCAGAAAATCTGGAAGCGCTAAGAATCAAACCCGGGTCCTCTGGGTCCGTAGCCAGAACCTCTGACCACTAGACCACAAAGGCGGTCCTCAAATTGTAGTGCTATCTACTCGGTTAGAAATTTAAGTGAATATTAATGTCGGAGCTAAGATTAGTATGAGCACATTTCTGAATTCATAAGAGAGACAGATCCTATTCAATTAGCCTAGTGTAATTAAAAGCAATACTCAAAGCAAAACATCATAATAAGAGTAAAGTGGAGTGTTAGGGCCTACATGGATCAAGCGTCCATCATATCTTGATGAGAGGGAATCAGATGGATTGTCCAAATCACGTTGCAATTAAAACTATTTCTTAAAGCCTAACTTATCTCACACAATGCTGCTTGGAAACAAACGAGTCTCCCAACTTGAGAATTTATGCTCCAGAAGCTAGAAGTTAGATGCGTAAACTCTTATTAACATAGGGGAGATCAACTCGGACTATTAATACTCTATCGCTACGTCATTGGTTTATTGCTAAGATATTTACCCATATCTTTTTCTGTAAGCAGTGGTGCACCCAAGGGGGGAGAGGGGCAGGCAAGATATTTAGCCCTCCCTCCCCAACACCACAAATAATTTTAATATAAATTTAAATGATATGAAGTATAACTAAAATATTTAGCATTGAAGATGTGTCATATGTATAGGCTACATTTTAAGACAAGGCTTCTGACTTAAGCCTATTATTCAAAAGGTTTACCGTTACACACACAAAATTGACAATTGAAAAAACAAACAAAATAGCTTCGATATAATTTGCATTATTTAAATCTCTTAATTACTATAAAACTACTAGAAATAATTTCTAAAAGCATTTAATATTCATAAATATTCTCGGCCTTCAGGGGTTAGGGGGCTGTGCAACCCCAAACCCGCTCTCTGCATCAAAATTTCATTCTTGCTACAGCCTTGATTGAATACCTCCCCCAAAATAAATGGTTGGGTGCGCCAATGATTAAGTAAATTATATGAAAATATATTTTACTTTACCTTTTTCTTCTAAATCATCTTTAAATGGTGAAATTACACTCCTGACTCTTAGGATTCTTTGATCAAAAAGCCAAATTTTTGAAAATTCCCGGGTCAGGCCCCGGAGTTGGAACCCACTCCAGTGATCTACCGAGACCGGTTATGGACTCTTGGAGGAGGGGGGATGATCATAACATACTGTATTGTCACAGGTTCCTAGCTGTTGCGCATCATGTGTTTTTTTTCGTACGGGAGGCTCCCGGTCTAATAGTAAAGCTGGCTTATGATGTAAAAACTTGCGTTGCTTCTTGATTGTGGTACCTCTTTTTTATAAATGCAATACAGGGCTCTTTAACTATAGCTGTGGAGTCCCATTTACCTTCCTTCCTAGTTTCATTTGGGTATTAAAAAGCCTTTTAGGCCTACCATGTCTGTTAATAGGGACCATCTTGTGTTGACGTACTTGGGACAACTTGAAATACTACAAAAGAAAATGTAATATTTCTTTGAAGCCTGGATGAATAATCATTCAGGAACCGCTCTCGATGTCTTTCCACTCCATCCCATCTCTTATCAATTTTTTGACAAATACTTATAATTGTTGCTTTAATACTGTTTAGAGCAGTTTCTAGAAGCGATATGTTGCACAGTTATTTGAAAATAAAAGCTAACATGGCTTAAAATATAGAATTTTTTTAATTTTCCACCCATATGTCAAATAGAAACTTGCGAAATATTGGCGGAGTCAGTCTGTAAATAATGAAAAAAAAAAAAGATTGCGCCATTTAAAAAAAAATGCTTTGAATAGATGAAAGGATTTAGCTTTAAATTGTATATATCAGCCATCCTGTATAAAATTGAATAATATACTAAAATTCTATTAATAGTTAAAAATAGCTTTTGTCTTAAGTGAAAATTACTCACCTTTTCAAAAAAATGTCTCCAGGTTGGTAAAATATAATTTTGAAAAACATAAATCCTGTAATAATAACTCCAAGACAGATAAAGCACGGAGAACAAGGAGGATGTAAACAAGTGTAGCTAAATAAAAGGAATGGACAGAGCGAGTTTGGGCTGCGCGAAGCTGCCTGCACATGTCAAGTGAGAGTACAGGCATGTTCGGGCACGTTTTAGCGCTTCGCCTTGCACTTCTTGAGGAAACTAAGCCTTACACTTCACGCTTTCACACACTAGGGATGTTCTACTATTGATGACAAAAGTAGTTTAACTCTTTTGGTTCAGTTTTTAAAAAATCTGTCCCAGACTATTGCTGAAATATCACACTGTGCGACGTTAATATTTCTTAATTTTTTCTGTTTTTATTAGTTAAAAAAATTATGATCAAAATTTCAAAATTCCATCTTATAGGTGCACATGTTCGTTCACATAGGCTACTAATACTTAAATTTCAGACCACTGGATGCGGTAGATATCGCGCAACGCTCATGACAGACATATAAAGTCTTCATTTTATTAATATAGATAATTGTTGAGGATTTTGAAGTGTTAAATAAATTTAGTATTTCACAAAGTTTTAGAGAATTATATCCGTAACTATGTTTAAAATATCAATTTTAGTTACTAGAACTAAGGTCCTTTCTGCAATCAACTGTGCAAAGTAATTTCTAAATTTATTGAAAAGACTTGGTGTGTGGTTGGAGTGAAAATTCAAAGTAAATAACAAAAGTGAAATGCATTTATGTAAATCCAACATTAATCAGAGTTAAAATATGTTCATACAGTGAATCACAAAGTCATCACTGGCTAACTTTATTAAAATCTACATGTTAGTGGGCATTAAATTACCTGTTTTGTTATGATAGCATTAAGGATAAAGTCCACACTAGGCTAAGAACATGAATTTAACTAAACAAACGACAAACGATGTTAAAACTTTTAAATACTGGCTAACTAATATTTTTCTACACGAAACAATATACTAAAAAGTACGTGTTTTGATATGATTACAGTTCGGTATCATATATAAAAAAAATTGTATGGTGCACCACACATACTTTTTTTCGCTTTTATCTGATTTTAAATTAATATGGATTCCTCACATCAAAGACTTGAAAGCGAGTTGTATGAAGACCCTCGATCTAATTAAAGTTGTTAGCGGTCACTCTTGGGGTTCTGATAGGCAAACCTTGATGCGCCTTTATAGGAGCTTGGTAATATCCAAGCTGGATTATGGCAGTTTTGTGGACGGTTCTGCTATATCGTCGGCCCTCAAGATAGTGGATGGTATCCATCATGCAGGCATCCGACTGGCTGGCTACTTGTGATTTTTGTACCACGGTGAGCCCCCACTTTCCTACCTCAGGTTCTATCTTTTGGTGTCATACGTAACTAAGCTTCACTGCTTGTCACAAGTCACCTACTCTCCGGTGTTTCATCTTATAATCCGTGTATTGTATGGAACCAAATGGCGTAATACAAGGCCGGTTGGGATTAGAATGTTATGTCTTCCAACACGTGTGGGATAGTCCTGTCAAAGGCTCTCCCCACTTCTCCAGGTCGAGTTCCTCCTTGGAATATACGGCTGCCTCAATGTAATCTTGATCTTGCCAAGTTCCCTAAAGCGACAACACCGAACATAATCTATGAGAGAGTCTTTAATGGGCTCCTCTCCACTCGCTTTCAAGGATTTCATCGCATTTACACGGATGGTTCGAAATCTGGGGCCTCCGTGGGATGCGCCTCAGTTGGGGAAGAACACAATTTTAAATTTAGTTTACCTGGAGAATCCAAAGTTTTCACGGCGGAACTATACGCCATTCTTAAATATTTTTGTTTTTTATACGGTATCAACGTTCTGTTCTCATCCGCACGGATTCCATTAGTAATCTGTTGGCACTGTCCACTCCGCACTCCTGGAACCCCCTTGTGCAGACGATCTTCGATCGAATTTTATAACTTGATTTGTTAAAAACCCAGCTCACCTTCTTTTGGATTACTGGTCACGCTAGTCTTTCAGGAAATGATCTAGCGGAGCAGGCAGCCAAGGAGGCGGTTCATCTCCCTCCTAAGGCGATTTTGAGTGTCATGTTCTTAGATCTACAGGATTATGTTCGGCGTGGGGTCTTACGCACCTGGTACGAGCAGTGAGTTTCGACTCCTGCTCGGAACATGCTGCGGTCCATCAGGGACGGTGGCCCTCTTCTATATGAAAGTCTAGAAGGGAGGAGATAATCGTGACAATACTCCGCGTCGGATATAATGCATTGACCCATGGGTTTTTATTGAGAGGAGATCCACCTTCAGTGTGTGAGCTTTGCGATGCTCCCCTTAGTGTGTATCACATTTTTTGTGGTCGTAAGTATTCGCCTGGCTCTTGATTTTAATGGTGACCCTCGTTTTTTGTTACCTGGCAATGAAAATGAAATTTTTTATTTTGATCAGTTCTATACGTCAGGTCTATCTTTTAAATTCCAAGATGTCTCTCACTCTTATAAAGTGACTTACTTCGAAATGATCTTACATTGAAATTATTCTTAATTTTTTAATATGTTGTATTATACATTTATGCATGCCCATGCACTTGCTGTTTTTAGCATGTGTTTTATTTGATTTTTGTCCGCCATAAGGAATTTACTGTGTCTAATTTTTTGTAAACGCCGCTAATGACATTATTTTGTTGACGAGCCGTAATAATCTAATAATAACAGTAACTTTGGGACAAGCATGTTCTCTTTAAAATTAACAAAAGAAGCCTCGGTACGAGTCATTTGGTCTAGTTTTACTGATCTTTTTTTGGGGGGGACGAGCCGCATAGCCCTAGTAGATCATCCAGCCATTGAAGAGGGTCATCCCTATAAATAACTTATTTGGTTTCCTTTTTTTAAATTATTTAATGGTCTAATTTTGTCAACGCTCTACTGAACAAAAATAATAATATTCTATAAATATTTCACAATGCGAACCTTATAATATAGTACAATTTTCTTGTTTTGATAATTAGTTAAGAATTGATAAATATAAAAAAATAGATATAACTCAAATAAAAGTAATGTTAATTCCTTTCATTATAACTAATCTTAGGTAGTAAGAGGCGTTAGTTTAAATAAATAATTATATACAGTATATATATATATATATATATTATCAAAGGGAAGTGTAATTTAGACAAAGCTATACATTTAACTGTGAAATAAGTTTAACGATAGCTGAAGTGTGTGAATTCATTATTAGATAAGAAAACGATGTTTTCATTTTGGGCGTGTTAGAAGACGATATGAGTGCGAGCAACAGATATACAAATATATCGAGTATACCTTGGAAATAGTGTGGGAGTATGATTGAGAAAACAGGAGATACATTTGCGGGCGTCATGGAGCGTTATTACTTTGGGCAACTATTCCTGATATTAGGGACAACCTTCTTCAGACAGACAGGTAAGACAGAAATTCATCTTTCAGCTTGGTAATTTTATAAAGCATCTCTAATTTTTTTTTTCAAATACATTTTGTTTCGTATTAATAAATAAAATGACAAAAATGAAAAAGAAATGAATAACGTTATCAAACAAAGTGGAAACTGTTATATCATAGGCATATTTATTTAATCTTAATTTATAACATCAGATCTCTTAAAACTATGTGAAGCGGAAACGGTATTGTTTATCATATCTGTTACGTAACCTAACCTAATAGTTATTCATATAAGAGAAGCCCAAGTGGACAGCACCCTGGTAATGCATATTGTAGATGTTCATCCCTCTCCTTAACTTCCCTAAGTTTTCTGTGGTATAATATACACGAGTCGTAATGTTGGGCCGGAAGGTATGGTTGGTCCCTCGGGACGTGACATCATCATCTATCCTATGAACCAGTGACCCCCCTCCCCCCCAATATCTTGTTGGTTATCATCTTGAGTATT
Source organism: Timema genevievae (assembly GCA_902155825.1). Classification (NCBI taxonomy): domain Eukaryota; kingdom Metazoa; phylum Arthropoda; class Insecta; order Phasmatodea; family Timematidae; genus Timema; species Timema genevievae. The sequence goes on along the minus strand of CABFWO010007500.1, from coordinate 4,098 downwards.
TCTAGCGGGACATCTGTTCTGCTTTCTGCTAACTTATGACGGAATAGCCCAAATGATGAATGAGGTGATGTCGCTCAATATCTGAGTTGAATAAAACGTTCAGCACTGTGAAGAGGATGAATTGTTACAGGAATTTGAAACATTCGACCAGCAGTTTTATCCCTTGTCTGTGAACCCAGGAAAGCTGGGCAGGGACATCTTTCAACTAATGGCCTTGAGGTGAAGGGGACGGAACTAACGTATCAGATATACTCCGTCTTAGTTGCCGATAGAGTCTTAGGAGGCGTGGCTTATACTGTCAGTGGCATGACAGGTGAAGTGATGCAAGGGATGAGGGATGGTCACTCCTTCAGTGGAGGATTCCCATGAATGATTCCTCAGGCTCTGTGCTAGTTTGGTTGGACAGATTCAAATTGCATGTAAATCTAGATGAATGGTTGAGAGCTGTTGGTACAGCTGGACCCAACTAACAATCAGCTCCATTTTATTAGATCAAATGTGTTAGAAGATTCTGGTAGATTTGCTGAGTAATATCTGTGTAAAAAACATACTCAAATGGTTTCTGATCTTGAAGCACTTGAACAGGAATTTTTTTTAAATGGTGGTACTTGTGCAAGCGCCACTTCAACTTCATCCCTAAATATTGATTCCAAGCTAGTTGGGAGTTTGATATTTAATGAACACGGGTTGGAGACAAGTAGCTCTGGTTTTTCGGTTCCTACTGTATATTTTCGATCTATAAGCCACTGTATCAACCTAGCTGCTATCGGTATAACCTCTGCTCAGAAGAGTAAGAGATATCAGACAATCCGTTAAGCTATCTGGGTGACCTTGGTATAAAAAACTAATAAAGGTGAGAACTGGATATCCTTCGATGTCAATATTAGGCACACAAAAAATTCCTTGTTTCACATTATGCGCGCAGCCATCTAGCGTTGATTTGATCAGGCCCTCCTGATCGATACTCCCCTTTTAAGGTTCTGTCCATCTCTCTCATTGTCACCATCACTACTTCCACCGTACTTATTAAATAGGCGGTGCAGAGACACAGATACTTCTGAGCACAGGAGAGACCGGCAGTTTGGAGGTAGAGTATCGGGTACATCTCATTTACATCAGTCGAGAGCCGAGATATTCTCTTTAATGAGGTGGAAGGAATACTCCACGGTAAAGAATATCTTTCCCATACATTAAAATATCTAAGGCCACCCACGTTTCCTCCGGATTGACTTTCAGCCCGAGTCTGTATCAAGTATGTTCTAGAACCTCCATGAAGAGGTCTATCTGTGCCTGGATATATTTTTGCCCCAGCATTAGATACTGCTCTACAGTTGGATATTTGGCAGGCAGTGGTAGAATAAGCTTACGTATCTGTTTATCTCCTTGGCCTATTGTATAACTCTTAGTTCCTGTATCAGCTTCTACTGCTAATAATAGTCCTATGTCACACAGTGTCAAACCCTTCTGTCTAAGTCCTTCCAAATCCTTCTCTATGGTTGTATCACAGTGTGGAACACTCCTCCTCCCGTGCTCCTGTGGGAGCATTAATCAATATTTCAGGAGGATATTGGTGAGATTCAAGCGCTACTAAGCACTCCTCAAAATATAAACGAGTGCGACAATAAAGACTTAGTGTACCTAAGAGATCATCTTGCATCTAAAACACCAGACACGTGGACAGGTATGTCCAGCAGAGATTCCAGCTGGAAAAGTCAATACCTGCTACAGGGGAGAGATAAGGTACTTTTTGTTGGTGGACTCCGGTTAAAGTATAGAGTCTTTTTGTGAGGTCAGATTCATCTAAGGTCATAGTATACTGTGGGAGTTATGAAAATATTATTTTAGAGATGTTAGCCTCAGTAACCCCGAAATACAGCTTTGCCTCCATCACTAACATTGAAAGCAGTCACGTAGCCATATTATTTTCTCTTTCTTTGGCATGCACTATGATTATATTCCACTCGTCGGGGATCATATTAGACTGTAAAACATCACAGATTTATTTAATATCGATTTGTTTCCATCTCAGAATTTCTAAAAGGATTCTTCTCTCTGTCTTGACTTTCGTCGGATAGTATCCAAGCGACTCCTTTGAGTAAATAGACCGGAGATCAGATCTTTCAACAAAGCATCTAACAAGTCTGTGTAATCAAGATGATAATCAAATTCAAACTCTTTAGCTAACCTTACCAATACCCCAACTCTCCAAAGGGCACTCTGGTGACTAAAGATTTAAGGTCCGACTCTGGGCGAGTAGTATGGTTGCCCCTGGAGTAGCATATAGTGCTTTATTGTCGGTGAGCCGAGGCCATCTCCCGTGTTTTGAGAGGAAAGAAACTATAAACTGGCGCTTGATTGCTCCAGCTATTCTCAAGATAGTTCACAGAGCTAGTGCCGGCCGGTTCTGACTAATTAGTTCCACCTTGTAACACCCAACATCCTCTAGCACTGTAGGCTGCCCCCATTGCCTGTACACCCCTTGCGGTTGTTATGAGTTCATTGGAGTTCCTCTTGGGATCATTTGCGGGGGAGCAGAGCTTAGTCGTGCTCTGGACCCTATTCAGTTTGATTTTAAATTTGTACTTAACTATTTGGACATTTGTACCTACAGTCAATCTTTATAGGAGCACAAGAAACACATCAGATTAGTTCTTCGACTTAGGGAGGCATGGCTCACTGTCAATCCCGATCAAGTCACGTGGGGTACATATTCTATTAATTCCTTAGGGTATGTTATTTCTAAAGGCAATATTTTTGTTGACCCGGAACGCATTAGACCCATTGTCGACTATCAATGTTCCCAAAATTTTTAAACTAGTTCAACGCTTTGTCGGTAAGTATGCGTATTACTCAAGGGTCATTCTTTCCTTTCTTAGTTGGCTGCACCACTAAATACTTTAAAAAAGAAAGGAAAAGAAAGTAGATGACCAGAATAAAGCCTTTTTAAATTTAAAACAAAAGTTTGTGAACATTCTTTATGTTTGTGTAATTGTTTGGTTTGCACTTGAGATAAATAAATTCAACTATTAACTTCAAATATTGTATTTATGTTAATACGTTCCCTCCTTTTTTATAATCCTATAAACTTGTAATAGCAATCACTGGGTACTGTAACTGTAATACCCAGTGTGTGCAAGGTGAAGAATAAAAATAGGTATAGCCTCACTTTTGTGATTCCTAATCTTACAAAGGAAGTTCGAGGAGGTTTCAACGGAGTCAGGACCCTGCTGTCTATACCAGACACTCGACACTGCTTTTACTGTCTGTTTCGACCTGATGCTGCGATGTCGTGGCAAGACGATTTTTGTAGAACGTCTAAGGAAGATTCACTATATTCCATATGAAGCTCTCAAATTATGCTTTATTTCCAAAGCTCTGCTTGGTCTCGGTCCTTTTAAAAATGAAAGGCAGACAATAAATCCTTGAGATAAATAACGTATCCCCATACTCTCAAATAATATGAATACTTTTAAGCATCGGTGTTATAGCTTGTAGGCCTGGATAAAAAGTTCCCGAAATGCAAGTGCGCAGTGAATATTTCAAAACTTCCAACTCGACCGTTACCGTTAATATCTCTTCGGAACACACATGTTAATACCGCGTCGCCTAAAGTGGTGATACCATCAGTCCAGCTGATAAAACCTTTGTCTGAGAGATAGATAGCACCTTCTGTAACATGTATATACGTCGTTCAGGGGTAATAGAACAGGCCTAAAGAAACATATTTCGCCAAATAACCATGTATAGGAAATTTGTCGTTATGAGGTAACTATCTAAATACCCTTGCTTCGCTACGGAGTACTCTTTAAGATCATTACAGCAAATTGCTTTTTTTTAAAAATAAGAATCAATAATGAATTCGTTCAATATTTATAAGGGAAAGGAAAATAAGGAACATCTATTTTAAACAACATTATAAATTTGGGTAAATACTTTGTCGGTCGCCGATCGGGTTTATCTTGCGGCTGCCCGTTGTTTCCCTTTCGTCTGGAGATAGCGTAGCTATTCCGGCACTGGGACGGAGTCGAAGGTCGTCACTAGCTTCTTCACGACCTTTTGGACCTTGCCGTGGAGCACCAGGTGGACGTGGGATAGCTG
>CABFWO010007499.1:0-24553 GCA_902155825.1 Timema genevievae | reverse complement strand
ATTAGCGATAATATATATTTCATAGATAATAAGTGAACTTCAATCTTATATTCTTGAGACGAATTATATAATTAGCTCTATCAGAAGATTAACTTAAATGAGCTATGCTTTTAGACAAAAAGAAGTATAGGTCAGCTTGTAATTAATATCAAACATATTGCCGGAACATTAACCTAAACTAGTTGGAAAGTGCTACTAATATATTATCAGAAAATTAGGTGTAGGATTATTTTAGCGTTAGTGACTGTATAATTTTTTAGAAAGCTCTCTAATCTAAAATCCGATCTTGAGAAAAAAACAAATGATTTATAGATGATGAAGTATGAAAATTTTCGTCCCCTCAACACTTGGCTTGAATAGGTTCATTGCGATGCCTTACTAATCTATGCTAACAGTCTAGTCGTTCTTGAAGCTTTGAGCAAATATTCAGTACAACATATTAAAGATCAGGGTGAGATCCAAAACATTATCCAATTTCCAAACTTTGGTAAACATAGTATAAACTATCTGATATATAAACCAACACATGTGACTAGTGATTATTTCGCATCTTTAGCTGGGCATCTTCAACGTGTGTTTGGTGAAGATTCAGTCGAATTAGAACGACAATCGTATTTTTGCGTTTACCGCTGTTTGGATAACGCATTATAGAGTGCGAACCTATTTTTTTCCAATTGCTTACCCTGCTTAAAGAGCCTTCCGGGAGAATGGGAGAGCCATCCAATAAGCGAGCGCGTGTATCTCAGGAGGATCCTTTAATCACACAGTCACAAGATGAAACTCGCATCTATTCATACGATAAAATCAACTCTTATCTATACAGACACATAGCTCATGACATTTCCAGATTAAACAACAATGTGTTTAGAGCGTTCATTGAAGCTCTCCCTAGCCGGATTCGAACCTTGACATGTCTTATAACAGGTCCGGAAGAGGTTGAGGTTCAACTTGAAATTTTAGCCGAACATCTCGTACTGGTAGAGGTAAATAAACATTATCGCATACATATAATATTTTTGGGCTAAATATAAGCTTGATATAGAAAGATTACAACCGGAGGGTTAAGAGCTTCTCTATCAAAAACGTTCTGCCTTTCAAGGACGTTGTGCAATTCCTGATCGCATGTAAAGAGCTTTACATTCGGAAAGTTTCCCAAGCAAGGCTTGAATACCCAATGAAGGTGAACTGTTCACTCACCTGTGAATTTCTCCATCCAGTTGAGAACAGTCTATCGAAGGGATACTTAAACTCAGCTCTATACGATATGATAGAAAGAACTAATCTAGGAGAGAGGTATGAATTTAATGTAATCTATCCTTTACTTGCTCAAGTCGAGCAGTATGTTACACGCTCCTCAGGATGGAGTTACTCGAGCTCATTAGAACTAAGAGTAAACATCACAAAAAATGAAGCATGCGTTGTAGGCACTCATGTGAAGCTTCCCGCCTGTGTCAGTAAGCATCACGCTATAATTAACATTAAAACAGAAGATTAAACTCTTTGTTTCCCACTATCAATCATGGCGTGTCTGTTCAAACCTAGAATTTCTAAAAACAACAACACTCTAGCATCTTCATACCCTCCATTCCAAGATCATCTCAATATACAGGACATTCCACTCCCATTTGAACTCAAATACCTGTAAAAGTTTGAAAAGCAAAACAATATATCAGTAAACATCTACAGTGCGAAAAATGCGGGGGAAGAAACCTATATTGACAATACAACAACATCTAAGACAAGCGCTATCATTTTACCAGTGCATATCTGCTCGGAGGAACGCGAGAAGCAAAGTGTTGAATCTGAGCTTTATCCCTGGGATTTTTAAAAAGCACAATATAGTGTGTGTTTTAGGAAATATCCCTGATGGAATTAATTTTTTGTATGCTAGATGACGATAATATTTTTATGATGGCAACCTTCGGTGAAAGGATCTACGACTACTTCTTTGGCTTCACGCATCAGGTCAACAAGGATAATAAGCTGTGGAGAATCATTATAGTCGCCATTTATTTCCGGCAATCCCTTACAGATTATGATGCGGGGATTTGGCCCAACTTGTTTTATTCCCGACTACCATAAAGTATAAAACAAGGTGATTTTATCAAAATTAACCTCACACATTTTGTACAAGTGACTGTTTAAGTAGGCTACAAAATGTGACTTTCCAAAGCCCGAAGAAACACTTATTATGGCAGAAAATTGATGTTTCAATCTATCCATAATGTTTGATACTGTTCTTAAAGGTTAAATTAACTAGTATTTATAGGATAAGAATAGGGGTGTGGAGGTTAAAACATAAACATAACTGTTTTATAATATTTATTAACACAACGTAGCAGTTTTAGAATACGAGTATATCTCACACCATCTAAAGTATAATTGGAATATTTATTTAAAAAAATTATAGTTATAAAATATGTATTTACAAAAGATATCTTATACCTTGAAGTATATTATACATTTTAAGGTGTAGAGGAACATTAATCAATTTCTTGAGGTTATAGTGGGAAAAGAGGCATCGGTACTAAATATTAAGCAATTTACAAAGTCTAATTTAAAGAGTATTTGAATATATATACATATATATGGGCCTACACAGACAAATGGTTTAAATTTAAAATATGTACAAGAAATAAATAAATAGACAGATTTGATTAGAATTTTAAAAATATATACATACAGACAAATAATTCTATTTGACTAGAAGAAATCGGGTAGGTGAAAGATTGTAAGATAAAGGAATATAAAAAGTAATCCAGGTACATAAATAAATCAATAAAAAATATGCTTGCTTTCATCCAGGAAAAACTAAGAAAAATCTCAAATCTTTGAAAAATGATATGTCAGTGGAAGTGTCTAAAATGTAAGAAAAAAGATTATTCCGCCCGTCCAAATGATCACCTTTTAGTCGTGGCGAGCGCGTTTAAAAGCATTCTGATACCCAAACGACAACGTAATAAAATCATCAGTTATCCGTCGTTTGGTGTACATGGGCCAGTAGACTTTAGTCTTTAGTACATATAGTCACAAGACATTTTCTTACAATTTTATGAAGTATCTTTATGTACATTTCCACAGACTGTTTGATGACCATCGCTTTCAAAACATAAAAATTAACCTCGACCCAGCTGCCGTAGTTTATGGTGATCCCACGAACATTGCACACCACTTTTGTTTTGGCGGGATTGCCTCCAAGCCTCCAAAACAAACTCGGTACACGTAATTCTTAAGGACGCTAGTTACAAAGGCGCTAATATATCTTCCCGGAACTTTATCCTTATGTTCATCAGTGAGGTCACCTAAAAAGTCTCCTAGCCATCATCCATCACCCTTGAATATAAGAGTCCTTCTGCCCTCGCACTTGGTGCAGTTATGGTCATTGCCATCGAAATGAAGGCTGGCCTTGCCACAGATCCGCAAGACACATAAATTAGGTTTGTGCAAATACGTGCTAGCTGCACCATGAAGAAGCGTTTCTCGTATGCATTCAAAATCATAGATTACGAAAATGAAATTTCTTTTTTCCAGTGACGGCTTGAGTGGGACACGATTCATCTAGGAATAAATGACCAAAGGGCGATGGGTCTCACATACTCTATTAAATCTCATAATAACTCTGTGAATAAATTGAATTTTTCAAACTGAAACATTGCCCACAGACCTCACAAACCTTTTTTACATTACAGATCGACATGTGACCTCTGCAAACACTGGAACATTTATGGTTATCAAAACATGTTTGGTTTGTGAACCAACGCCCAGAGTCTTTACAGAACACAGATTGACCTCCACTGCAAACCACTTTAGCGAAGCACTTTTTACACGCAGAGTCACATTTGTTCACATCCTTATGATTAAATGGCACACGACACACACGGCAAAAGTACGATCACTAAAATACTGCTGTCAAGGATGTTATGACTTCAAAATTGTTTTGCTTATCTTCGTGGAAATACAAATCCAGGTAGCCCTTAAAGGAATTTTCAGGAAGGGTAGGCCCCTCATAAATGACTTGCCTCCACCAACGTTCCCTGAACACTTTGATTTTGTATTCGGAGAGGTATGTTTGAAATTGTTTCATGGCATAAATCTTATTTTTATTATTGAATAGGAAGACCCATATTGATTTGTTTAGAGGTATTCACGTCCATGCATCCTGGATCTCTTCTAATATCACATATAGCTTTGTTGACAATCAAAACCACGGGCAAGTCAAAATGTATCACCATTTGAACCGTAATGATTCTAGTGTCGTTACGACTTTATAGATGGTTGCAGGCGATAGCTTATCATAACATTCCCATGAAACTCCTTAAAATGGCTGAATTTAACGTACAGTGGTGCCCTACTTAAGAACAAACTATTACTATGCAACCAGCTACTTTTTTATATGGCACAGCTCAAGCATCTAACGGATCCACCCATTTAAATGAAACATATACTTGAGTTAACGTCGAGTCCGTGCTGTTCAAAAGCATGCCAACATGATCATCGGTGCTGACACCATGGTCCTGCAGCCTATTTATAAAAGCAGTAATTTGATCTTCAAGCCAAATTAATGCGTCACTATTGCTTTCTGGAACACCAAGATGAACGGTAACTTTCCTAAAAGAATATAAGAAATACTCAGTTTGTTATTCTCTTCTCGACAATTCGAAGATAGATTCCATTCAACAATGCTTCACCAACCTGATTTACTGGGCCACTAATTCCCGTCTGTGGTGCTGATGATGGCCCCGCCACCACCATATCCAAGCCTTTAATAGAGGCTCTGATTCCAGCATGCCTCGCCCCTACACCACCGGCTTATGGGAAAATGCCTCCACTATCTGGAGGTGGCAAAGCTCCCACCGGCTGAATAGGGGGCTGCAGATGTTGGGGTTGAGACCGAGTCTTCTAAACGGCTTGGAAGTGGGTGGATGGAGCTGACATATTTAACATCACAAGCTTGTGTGATGACGCCTCCACTTCGTGGAGGTGGCAAAGCTTCCGCCAGCTAAATTGGTGCTTCGGGTGCTGGGCTTAAGACTGAATATTTCCTGTGGCTACGACTGGCATCTCCAGCATCAATTTGAACTAAAACACAAGATTTTGAATTCAAACCCAAGTCAAACTAAATTCAGAGTGGGCACTTTTAAAAATATCCTTCCAAACAAAGTCAATTTAAAAAAAACATGTTTTGCACTTTTAAAATCAAACAAGTTATCATATAAGCTAGCAAAATAACTCCTGGAAACAATATGAACATTTTATTTATATTTGGTCCTTAGAGTGGACAGTTTGAATATCAAATATCAAAAGGGATCCCTCAGTTACTCTAGCTACCCTATTTATAAAATACTTGTTTATTTCACACAGTTTTCTCGAGATTTCATTTACTTTACGGTTCTATTTGAATATTATTTTCACCTATTAGTATACTATTTTAGAGGTCTACTAAGCAATCTGTTTATTATATGCTCTCTCAACTTTTAATTATTTTTCAAATTATTAAAAATATTAATAATATTTTATACATCAAAAATTTTACCATCTTAACGTAAAATAATAATCTCACCTCTGGATGCATCAATTGGATCCAAAGCAGAAAAAGGTCCTTTATATGCGCGTGTAGCACTAGAGGGTGGTGGAAGTGACATTACTAGAACCTCCACATACATCTGATGTGAAGAAGAAATCTTACAGTGGTCGTATGCATCTGAATGAAACATAATTTGAATTAGAATATTTTAACGTAAAAGATGGCCATGCATAATCATACAGAAACTTACTATTAATTTGAATAGTCATTATCACAATAATAGATATGGTCCTTCCAGGACTCTAACCCGGGACACCTTGATTAGGATATAGGCACTCTACCAACTGAGCCAATGTGTCATACAATAATATTTCAACAAGGAAATTACTTTAAATTAATATAATATTTACCGCTTAGCTTTTATAAAATAAAAAATAATAATACCAATTTTGTTCATGGAAAAAACCACCAATTTAGCACATTATTCAGATTTCTAAAAATTTTGCATAGTTCAATTTTTTATCTTGCCCTTAAGAGCTAATTATACTTTCTTACAAATATGATCTTTCATTGGCCAGCAATTACCAACCATATGCAGTCAATTGCTCCAGATAGACACCGAGGACCCTCATATTCATGGATGTCTGCGTCTCTCCCCACAGCTCATTATCTAAAAAATACAACGCAATAGTTTAGTTCGTTATTCAGTACAAATTGAATTTTAAAATACTAAACAGATTATCTATGTGAATTAATATTAATATAAAATAATCTCCAGAGTGTTATGTAAATCTGAAACATTTAGCAACGTCAGCTCGTCCAGGGCAATGATTTATATATGTGTTCTTTATGATAACGCACGCCTCACTTTGAAGCTTTAGACTCTTCTTCGTGTCTGTATTTAAAAACTTTACAGTAATCAGGCGTCCTCAGCCAACGGCCCAGCTTTATATATATATATATATANTATATATATATATATATATATATATATATATATATATATATATATATATATATATATATTTCCTTTGTACAGCATGGTGACTGTTACAGATCTATTCGTTTTGTACAGAAATATACCAAATTTTTTAGCGGTGAGAACATGTGTTTAGATGATTTCGAACAGTACAAGAGTGCTTTTGAAACCCAAAAATTATTTTTAAAGGTTTTTTCTGTAGCATTTAGGCTGGATTATGCAATAAATTTCATAAGTTAAGGGGTCACTTAAACTGATGGCACTGTGGTATTTTAAACCACTACCCTCAAAAAACATATTATTATGTTAATTCTAAAAAACACTTGTTCAAAACATCTTTTAGATAAAATTTAGTTTTTAGTAAATTACCGTTAACAAATTTATAGTTTGTAATAAATGAATTCAATAAACTACTCTTGAATAAAAAATAATTATTTAATGTACTATAACCACTCTTGTTTATACTATTTTAAAATAATATTCAGCCATTATTAAACTACCAACAAAATTAATTAACATTTATCTATAGCTTGGAATAAATATTTTTCAATAAATTACCCTTGATTCTGATAAACACTTGTTCGTAACGTAATTTTATTCAAATTTAATCCAAAAAAAGTGGCTGCTTGGACACCTTAAACTATCTATAGTTTTAATTATCATATAGCTATCATAAATTAATAGACTTAAATAAGTTAAATGTATACACTTTGATTTGACAACAAATAAATAATGAGTGTGCCAGTGTGCCTGTTAGAAAAGTACATATAGTCACCCAGATCCATCAGCGTAGCGTAATCACTCATCCTGGGTCATGTGTTTAATACTCGAAGACAAGTTATACAATGAAAGGATTTCAAAACAGGTGCTGATATTTATATCTGTTACCAGCTAGGGTTGTGACAGAGCAATGATATCACCAGGGAAAACCCATTGCCACATATAAAGTGGGCGTTGCAATATCATTCAAGGTCGTAATCTATTCCTGTCTCAACTTGTCTTGTTGAGCCACCAAACTGGCGCCAGGTAAGAGTCATCAGGTAAGACCCATCACCACCAAGAAGGGGGGAAAGGGAGAATGCTGTGACATCGCACGCAATGATGACGTCACACATATCAAGGTGACTTGTCTTGTCGAACCACCTAACTAATGCCAGGTATGAATCATCAGGGAAACCCATTACAGCATATAAAGGGTGTGATGTGACATCACAAGCAATAATTACGTCACACAGATCGAGGTGACTTATTTTGTCGACCCACCAAACTGGTGACAGGTATGAGTCATCAGGAAAAATCCAATACCACATATAAGGAGAGTTTTGCAACATCACACGCAATGATGACGTCACACAGATCTATGCGACTTGTTTTGTCGAGCCACCAATCTAGTGACAGATATGAGTCTTCAGGGAAAGCCCATTGCCATATATAAGGGGAGTGTTGCGACATCACACACAATGATGACGTCACACAGATCGATGTTACTTGTCTTGTTGAGCCGCGAACTGGCAACAGGTATGAGTCATCAGGGTAAACCCATCGTCACATAGAAGACCAACGGAAATAAATTACATAAATAAACCTTTGCGACATTGAAGGAGCAACAGAGGACAACAGGTCATTAACGCCATGTCATCATGGAAATAATCAGAAAGGAAATAGAGGGGAAATTCATGTAAGTAGCCCCGACGGTAAAATACTGGCACTAGTATTGCGATGACGTCACCAGGGAAATCCAGGGGGAGTGTTGCAACGAAATTATGACTTCACACAGATTGGGTCAGAGGTCAAAGGTCAAATTGTGCCCATACACCCCACATGCTACTAAGGTCGTATGATATATACGTTTGTTTGATACAATGTGCATCGGCCCAAATCAGCTATTTTATTGGCTTACAAAATCTAACGTGCTCTTGTTATGGTTTCCTAATAATGCAACAACATTTAAATATGTTTGTCACATTATTATTTATTTTTGCCACCTCATATCACTCGCCGTTTAAGCTGTACACAACTGCACTAATGACACAAATGTGTTAGGGATGATGAGGTTGAATTTTGAGTTAGTGTATCATCATTTGCGGGGAGGGAGAGTAATAGACCATTTGAGCAATACTATCATCACCACATAAGGCCGTGATTTAAGCCCCATTCCGCTCATAATTGGCAATCAAGTATATTGCGGAGAGTGAGGCCTTAAGATCATGTAGATACTAAAGCGTGTTGTTGCATTATAATTCCAATCTCATATAATTACATACAGTTTTTATTTCTCTCGACACCTCGTAGATAAATTATTGTGATCATCAAAAATATTGAGCTCGAGATGTTGATAAATGTCGTCGTGACATGAATCCCTGAAACAAAAAAATAAAATTTTTTTCGCGATTATGTCACTTTGTCTGTCTTTCCGTCTGTCTGTCTGTCTGTACCTCGGGTTAGAGCTGAAACTATTCTACCAATTGGGCTAAAATCATATATCTGGGCTTTTTATAAGGTCCCCTCAAGGATTTTTAGGAATTAGATATCCAACCCTAAGATTAAGAATAGTTTACTGACGGGCAAAGAGAGAAGGGTTCTTTACATGCGGTAAATTGTCCAATTTTGACGATTTCTTCGCAACTAATTGAAATACGAAATAACTTATTACTGTACAGTTGTAGTACTATTATAGATAAAAAAAATTATTTGAAATATATTTTAATAAAAGCAATAATTTCTGATATTAAAGCATATATCTATACTTTTTAATTTAGGTCCTTGAAAATGAATTTGATTCTAAAGCTCTTTGGTGAACAAAGGTATTTCTCTTTTCTCAATTTGTGTAACAGTGTTCCTAATTCCTAATGCCATAGCGTAAGTAGCAGTGTATATTATTTCATTTATGATCGCTGGTGTAGTGTTTCTACAACGATGTATATACCAATTATTTCGTTTAACAAATCTTAAAGAGTTTTTGATAAATGTATATTTTAAGATAAAATCGGGAGAAACTCTGTGCAGTGCACTCCACCATTTATATTAAATGTATGTCCACTATTTCTTAGTAAGGAGTAGGTTAAAATCAAATATATTTCTAAACAAAGATTACTATGAAAGGAGATTACGAAACCAATAAACACGGTTTTTCAATTTGTTTGATTGATTCAATTTATTTATTTGCTCTTTCGAAGTTTTTTTATAACACAAAGGAACACTTTTATTCACTGGTGATAGATCCTTAACCAAGTATAATATACTTCCGTCACGCGAAGACCATCGTTTTAAGTCTACTCCGTCTACTCCATCAACAATTTTCTTCCCAATAGTTTCCTACTTGAAATAAAGATCACAAATTTCATTATGAAACGTGATGACACAATATGGTCTGGTCTATCACTGACGGGGAGGTCAAGGTTAGAGTTCCAGCCACGTAATTTAATTGTGGTTTCTACCTAATTGCTCTTCCACTCTCCTTATTTGCAAAAGCGTTTACATTAAACATTCTACCAATGTTTACCTACGCCATAAGATTAAATATTTGGATAACCCGGATGTATAACGTAGTAAGCCACGTTGAAAAAACATTACTGCATACGATTCATCTGTAAAAAGTAAAATACTATATTTTTTTATTCATCTCCTGATTTATATTCAAATATATGAATATAAATATACATAAAATATATTCAACTTACAAACCAATAATTCCTACATGCTAAATTATATGGCTATATATAACCTAAATGATATTAATCAATTATTTCATGCTATTAATCCAAAGTGAACAGTAAAAAATAAAATACACCCGCATTTTATTGGGACAGAATGGAAAAAATACGATGGAAAAATATTCACCCGGAATCCAAATCATTCAAATGTTAACCGTCTTAGTCAAAATCCAGAAACCTAGTGAATAAATAATTATCTCAATCCAAATTTTGTTAAAACTATGATATTGATAAATAAATACTTAAAATATATTTAATATAATAATAACGCTTAAGTACTAATTACGCTAATGGATTGGGAATTGGGAGGGTTGAATTTAGAGGAAGTGAGCCCGCATTTGCGTGGAGGGAGAGTGGAAAACCATTTAGGAAAAACCACCCCCAGTTCACCCGACCGAGATTCGAACCTCGATCTCCCCGTCCTCGGCGGTCGAGCTCAACACGACTAGCGCGTTAGCCAACTACGCCACCGAGGCGGATAATACTTAAAATAGTTATAAAAAATAACAGTATAACAATATTTTTTAGCGGTTTTGACTAACCACACTAATTGGTTAGGAATTAGGTGGAATGAGTAGTCAATTTGACCCCAGATTACCACCCCATTTATCCCTAAAGGTGGATTGGACATTGGTATCATGCAGTACGATTTCCCTCCTACAGTATATTGAGCCCAACCTAACCTAATATAAGTTAACCTTGATCCACTTCTCAATAAGAATTAACTTTACCTCATACATATTCTACGCAGTAACTAGCTTTCAGCTGTATTTCTTCTACTAAACTTTAGTCTGCTGGCGACTTATTATGTTTATTTTCAATCAATCAAATACTATTAAGTTCCCAATCTACCTGTTTATAATTATTTATTTTGGTAAAATTTACAATGCCCAATCTACCTGTTCACAATTTTTCTATTCGAATCGACGGTGCTCAACCCATCGTTTCACAACTTTTTATAGTTGATTTGACGGTGCCCAATCGACCTGTTCACAATTCTTTCTATTCGAATTGACGGTGCCCAATCCACCTGTTTACAGTTCCTTCTATTCAAATCGACGGTGCCCAATCCATTTGTTCACAACTTTTTTTAGTTGAATCGACGATGCCCAATCTACCTGTTCACAGTTCTTTCTATTCGAATCGACGGTTCCTAATCCAACAAACTCTCATAAATTAGTTTCCAGTCCACCCTCACCTTTTCGATAGGAATGAGGAAAGTGGTAATTTATAGAAAGCTTTCTACTTTTGTATGGAAGAGGAACGTAAAACAATTTATGAAAACCCGCCCTCAGTACACCTGCCTGATATATTGAAATATGAACCGCGTATTCCATGTCACTGTCACTGCTGTCTCAGAGTTCACTTGGATAAAATTGTTTTATGGGCCTGAAGACTTGCACACCTAATTAGTAGCTCCCTATCCGTATAGTCCTTAGGGCCTAAACACAAACTCCTTACTCGTAGGTGCGTAATCTGTGTCCGTGATTGCATATACACAGTTCATAACCTTAATCACGTGACCGTGCAAGCCAATGATAAAGTCATAAACTTCATCCAATAAAACGCTTAGAAAAGACAAGTGCCAACAAATCAACTGATCAATAAAAAACTTAAAAAACTTTTTTAATATAACGTTCAGAATATAATTGAAATGTAGAAAATGTACAATCACAATAAATATATTTATTGCACGATTTAAACCATCAAACTGATAATTAATTTTACCATGACCTGAAAATGCAGAATAAATCAAATATACAAGTATTTTGGATGCAAACAAAACAAGCAAAGCTGTTATTGGTGCTTTTATTTCGAGGCACACGCACATATTTACTTATCTTAGTCCGAATATAGACTAGTCCTTAGAAAGTTCCAGATGATCGAATTCTACGGAGTGTGGACCTGGATAAGGATACGGATCCGTGTAGACAGAGCAATCTGATATTGTGGCATTGTTTTCTTATGGATCATGGACTATCGACCACGGTCTTATGAATACGGAATATCTAGATGAGGTTTTGTAACATTTAGATCTGATATCGCATCCGTAATATTACATGGTATTGTGTAAACTAATGGGAAAATATAATACCTCGTCAAATCAAACTCATTGGAATAACAGGTCTTTTTCAGAAAACTTCTCCAAAAAAAAATTCGTAGTCCTATTATTTATTAGTCGTATTGGTGGAAAGACAAATCAAATTCCAGGCTCGTCTAGTCAAGCTGGATAGTGACAGGTAAGTCAGGGCTCAAATCCAAGTTGGATGTTTTTTCTTAACAGTTTTCCTACTCTTCTTCCACGCATATAGAGTAGTATTTTCTTTAAACTCTACTTTTCTAATTCCTACCTCATTAGCGTGATTAAAATGTGAAAAGCCAGAATTGGAAGTGAAAAGTGAAAAAGTGAATAAATAAATATTAATTAATATGTTTGTGTTGTGTTAGTTAAAATCTTGCTTAAAATTTATTTGGTGACTTTTTATAAAGAGTTATATTAAAAGTTTGATACATATAAATAAGATATTTTTAAAAACCGACGAACGTTTATTTTACTCTTCTTGATGTCTCCACTTGGGCTAGAACACCGATGCTCATATATTGGTTTACCTGGGAACTGGTATTGGTTATCCCTAATAGTCCGTAAAAATGTTCCTTAGAACGATAAAGTAGATCCAACTTTCACGGAGTCTTACGGAATATGTACTTACTGCAAGGGACTATGCATACAGAACATTATGTTACCATGTAGTTGATATATTACATATACAAGCATTACGGACACATAATATGTAGAGGAGGATCAATAGCCCAAATGTGTGAATAAAAATCTACAGTAAAACTATATTCGTTATTTCAGTTTATATCAATGAAACAATGCTGTGTGTTTTTTTCCTTAATAGGAGTCATTTTATGTTCGGAGGGCTTCGATTACTTCCGGACGTGCCCGTGGTTTGGTCCAGCGATGCCCGAAGCATGCGCAGAGTGGCCTGGAATCTGTTTCGGTAGATCAATGTGCCAGCTGAATACTCTCCGTACAGTCCACACAGGTAAGCCCAACTGACTAATGTACACTAACATTTCTTTATCGATTTATTTAAAAGGCAATTAATGAGTGCGCGTACCCCTTTAAAGGTGTCGTGTTCCAATACTGGAGGCAGAATATATGTGTAAAGATTTTATCATAAGATTTCAGCTGTTAATGTTTTTTTTTGTACCGCTTCTTACTACCTGTGGTGGTTTTAGGGATGATGAAAGCTATATTTAGAGAAAGTGTACCCGCACTTGCGTGGAGAGAGAGTGGAAAACCATTTTAGAAAATCACCCTCAGTTCGTCCGACCAAGATTAAAACCTCGATCTCCCTGTCATCGGCAGTCTAATCTACTGCGAGAGTAGCGCCTTAGGCCATGTAAGTATCGAAGCGAGTCTGTTAGTATTGTTATGTGAAATATGTGCGGAACATTTTAAATGTGAAATGTTTGCATGTGTCTGCATGTATCAGTCAAATTTAAACTCTTATTTCCCCCCCCCCTCCCCGCTGCATACCACTACTCATCTGGGCTATCCACGTTTAATTACTCTATTGGTTAAGGAACTAGATAAAGTGTAACCATATTTGGATGTAGTAAGATTGAAAATCCATTTTGGAATAATCCCCTTCAGTTCACCTGGAATAGATCTGAACACTTACCTCTCATCCGCCAACAAACCAGATATTACTGGCTTACACGTACTTGGCGATGTGTATCTCTTACTGTTGGATTTAAATATGTAGTTTTATTTTTAAGCTATTTGCTAATCTTGACAGCCAAAAATGTATTTACTAAACCTAAAGGAACATAAGGATCTTTCAACTTTTAGCAGACATTTATTAATTTCCATATCTGTGGGCACTCAGTCATGATGTCAATCTCGTTTAGTCTGAGTCGTTGATGAATGGTAGACCCGGGATAAAACTCATGCCATGTCACATTGAGGGAGTTTTTAAAACTTTTTACACCCTCACTTCATGAAAAGTTGAGTACATTTCATTAGAATTATACCTTCCTCGCCCTACCCCACTAAGTGTAATTAAATGTCTACATATGCTGGATCGCAGTGACAATCATAGTTTATAATATATAAGATTTAAAAGTTATTAATTGTAGCTTCATTTCTTACATTGTCATCAGTCGGGTTTGAGTCTTGTGACTTTTGGTAAAAAGGGATTTTTAAAGCAATATCGGAATGAATAATGAACTGTTTCCAAAGTACTATAATGTAGGAGTACATTAAAACAATATTTAAAAATCAAAATGTAGTCTATGGAAATCGCAATTTAATTTGGTTTGGTTTTCATACAATATCTAAATGTAAAATAGTATTGAGAATTTCTTATTTTGTCTTGATTAAGTTTAATATGCTAGCTAGGTTTGTACCCTATTCTGTTAGTATTTATCAAGCGAACATTAAGAAGAAGAAAATATTTTACACTATATTAAATTTTCTTACACATTTTTTATATGCCCATTTTTAAGGACATAGACGTCACGTAACATCTTCTTTTGTTAAATTTGAATGGAAGGTATTTGGAGACCTTTCTGAACCCGACTAATATCACGTTATATTTATTACTAGTCTTCTGAAAAGATCACGTAATACATCACCAGTAACAAACGGAAAAATAAATTCAAGAACTAATAATAACTTTTTAATTCACGCAAATGACCTAAAAACTTAACTCAATTTATACTAGAACACACTATTTATACTATAATATTAAACTTTGTATTTTGTATGTGAACAGCGTCTTTCTACCTATATGGATTATCCGCATAAGTATATCAATGGGGTAGGGACGATAAAGGCTGAATTTTAAGGGAAATATGTCCGCATATGCATGGAGGGGATGTGAGGGATGATTTAGGGGAAGCCACCCTCAATATACCCAACTGGGATTCAAACATTAGCCTCTCCAGTACCAGCAAACCACGAGCTGCTCGTTTATTCCACATACGCACCTATAGGAGGGCTATTTTACTAATACATAATCCACAATTTATTAAATAAATACTCAGTAATTAGCTAAGAACCCCTAAATAACTAATCATTAACGAGGAATGGTGATATATATTTATATTTGCACTATAAAAGATCGTTTTTAAACGAATGGGACCAATTAAAGGTGAACACTCAGAAAATCTATTCATTTCAGAGTAGAAATTAATTAGCGTGTCACCCACCTTTGGTGGGTGAATAGCCTAAGGTATTACTCTCATGTTAGACTGGCCAGATAGTAACGGAGATAGCAGGATTCGAGTCCTGGTCAAACATACTGAGGATGTTTTTTCCTAAAATGGTGTCCCTCTAAAAATTGTCCTTCCTCATCCCTACCTTATGTATCTTAGGGTAATTATCGTTATATTTTTTTATTCGTATAGCCTGAACAGTTAGAAAGATGAGATGATGAAAATAAAATCTTGTGTAACTTATTGGGTTGAATGTAAGCTAATATTTGACTGACACTGGAATTAGGGTCTTTGAGTTTAAAGTCCCGGTTAAATGTATTGGGATACTAGATTTTCTCCTAAATCTTCTCTAAGTAAATGATTGCACATTTCCTTTCAATTGAATCTTCTCAATCCTTTTCCTTGGGCATGTGATTATAAGTCGTTAGTAGACATCACACCAGCATTTCAAGAGTTCAAAAATACTTTTGGGTCATAAGAATTTACTTTAATATGGTCGTTGATATTTAAGAAACGCCGCTTTCGTGGCATTTAACAGTGTGTATTGTTTTCAAAACATAAAGGTTGGTAGAGTGGCTATCACTCCTAGCTCTGATATGTTAGTCTTATTTTGGTTTGAATTCCCTCCAACTAGACTAAGGGTGTTGAACCATAAAAGTTTTTTTATTTGCTTATATCTTGTTGCAGGATAGATTCTGATTCGTATTCTTTAAAATTACCTTATCATTTTGTATCTGTAAGATAAGCTTTTGTTTTTCCTTCTAGCACCGTGTCTTACTACCCGCTCGAGTTATACACCTGTATACTAAACTATTATAGTGAGCTAAGGATTAGGAATGCTGAGTTTTGAGTAAGTGTACCCGCATTTTCATTAAGGGAGAGTGAAAACCATACTCAGTACACCCAAACAGGACAAACCTCGATATCTACATCGTCGGCAGTCTAATCTGTTCCAAGAGTGGTGCCTTAGACCATTTGACCACCGAAGAGGGGATTACGCAATTAATAACCTTAAGTCAAATAGGCCTACTAGTAGTTACGTAGTAAAAGTCTCCAATATCGACTCGTCTGGTTTTGTAATGAAAGGAATACATGGTTCAAAATTCCGGCTTGGTAGTCATAAAAGGTTCTTAGCTCACCCTTTACCAAAATTCATGTATACTCACTCTAAATAAGTTATAGCTTTCTCCATCCCTAGCCCATTAGTGTAAATATGTAGGTAGCCCGGAAGAAGAAGTAATAAGACGTGATGCACGTGAATAATATGTAGAAAATAACACTAATGAGCAGATAATTAAATAAAATAACATAATAGCTTTCTTAGGTGAGTTTTATTTGATAATATTACTTTCCCGCGGCTTCACTCACGTTAAACAATACATCAACACATTCAACAACTTTAAATGCTAAAAAGGAATGAAACATCAATAGCAGTGTTTTATGAGCTTAATAATAGTCAAGAAGAAACACGAACTCGCCACCATACCCTCCCCTCCACATCCCAGCTCACGTGACATTATCTATACTCCATTCACGGTAGGAATTACTCTCTGAGAGGTCTTTTTTCCTACCGAAATCCTGCTATATAATAGCTTTCTGGTAGGGAAAAAGGCCTTTCAGAAAACAATTTCTACGCTGAACAGACTTTACCCGCAATACCAGCCGTGACGAATGTTCACTGATTACTCCTTGTTTTGTCTGTACTACTTCGCTCGCTGAGGAGCTAGCGCAATGGTATATAACTTACCATGGTTTTCTAAAAAATAAAAAGTGCAACAGAAGAAGTCCCATCTTGATTCAATTAATACTTTCTTAGTTTACTGGAAACAAACAAATGGACGGACATACAAACATTCTAAAAATGAATTATTTGGTGTTCCTATCATTTATAATACCCAAAGAAAAAGAGAACATCTCAAACATTATAGTGTGTGATAGTGTACACATGTTACTCTAATGGGGAATCTATAAAAAAAGTTTTGATTTCATACTATACAAAATTAATCAAAGGGAATATTTGACGAATCTTAAATTATCTATAAATATTAATTCCTTATTGTTTTAAAGTGAGCTACAAAATTTAAAAGTAGGCCGACTAAAACACAATATCAAAATACAGATTATAATCAAATTTATATTAAAAGACTAAATTTATTTTAAAGATTAAATTTATAACTTCTCTATACACAATATTTGTACTCTCAATTATTGATGCTAGTTAAAAAGTAAATAAGAGTAACGTAGCATAAATAATTAGTTGTTAAAGAGATAAAACAAATGAAAGTAACATATAACTGTAACAGTTTACAGTATAGGAAGACAATTATTTACTTTAATGTATTTAATTAAAGCCAAATTTGATCAAATAATTATAATCCGCCCTAAAACATTTTTGATTTTAATACTTTTCTATATAACATTATCTTAAAACCTATCAGCATGCCTAATTTTAGATTTCTAGGATGTTTACAGGTGTTCAAATAAATCCTGTTGATAGATATCAAGAATACATCGAATTTTGATTCTCAATATCCGGCAGCACTCTTAATATAGTTTCCTATTCAAAATCCAATAGACTTTTATGGTTGTTTAAGATTGCCCCTTTAAATGTAATCAAATATTTTACTTTTCAACCATAAGTGAAATGGTTTATTTTATTAGTTTAGGAATTTTGTGTGGGGTGACCTCTCTCCCCCTTTGCCAGTCGTTAATTTTAATTTGTTTTTCAGTGTGTTTGGTGTGACTCTTATACCTACCTGACATTTCAATCTTCTAACTTAACACATGGAGACTTTTTATTTAAGCCGCACGTCTTACTTCCTGTTCAGGCTATACGCACATTATGTAGGCTATTATTTACAATAGTGAACAAGGAATGACTAAGTTTGAATTAAGAGGAGATGTTCCCTCATTTACATGAATGTAGAGGGAAAAAACACTAAGGAAAGACCACCATCAGTAGGCCTATACATAACCTGTACTCGAACCCCGATCTCCCTGTCATCAGTAGTCTAGTATATTGTAAGAGTGATGCCTTAAATGATACAGCCACCGAAACAGGTTCAGTGGGATGTAATTGCTTACTTTAAGTTTGAGAAATTTCTATATTCCTCATTTCACTAAAATTCACTTTATAATTTAAAAATATATTTTGGAATTATTTGGATATTTAGAGTAATTTCACTACATTCCTGGCATTAATGTTCTATGTTTCTGTTGAGTTCACACTGATTTGGGCGTTAGTACCACAAAAAAAAGCAGAAAAAAATTCACGTTAGATTTATTTAAGCTTTCTATGTATTTTGTGTTTTTAGTTATTGCATCTACACACATGCCCACAAATAAACAGACACATACACATAGAAATAAATACATGTTCTATGTTATTTATATGATGATTGATTATTGGTTTATAATGTCAAGCTTCCCATAGTTTATGAATTATTAGAATAAATATATATAAGAGTCTTTAAAAGTTGATCCAGTGAAAATCCAATAATCACAAGCTGAGAAAAAGGTTAAAAAAAATGGTTCTGAAGACATTACTTTGAAACAAAATGGTGGACATAATTTGTAATTAAACTATATGTTAGCTGTACGTCCATGTGAAATTTCAACAGGACAATGTGTACAATATTTTGAGTGTGATTGAGTAAAAACCAAACAAGAGGCAGACTTTTTTTTAATAATAAGTGGAGTAAAAGTAAAAAAAGTAATACATAATCCATTTTCTTTATAATAACTATACATAGTTTAAGAATGTATTGTACCTTCATTTGTCACCCTTCCGCACCAGCAATCACGCGGTTTAATATTTCAGTCTCACAATATGCATAGTAACCAAAATTAAGGTTTCCAAACAAAATATTTAATACCAAGTTTTTGTTTTATATGTTTTTTGGTTCTTAGCTACCCAAAGAGATAGTCACTATATATAATGTCATAGATTCATTATGGATGAAAAAAAAGAGGTTAAGGTGCACAACATAAGAATTTTCGTAACTAGGCCTACTTATTTAAAGTTTAAAATTACTAAGTAATTTGAGTTTAAAGATGAATTTCTTAGTTGATACGCAGTCTAAGGCAATAGGATCGACATATTATTTTTTTAAATACACTCGAGGTGCAGACCCTTGTGTTACACTAAGTAGTCTTGAAAAGTGTCACGTTTATATTTTTCTTGAGTTTGTAACTAAACACACCGGAGATCATGCACGGGGTGTAAGTAATTAGATCTCAATACACAGTCATCTCCGCCTATAGGGAGCCACTATGGACCCAGATATTTGGTTCACAAGGTCCAAAGTTCAATAAAAACCAAATGTATTTCCACTCTACCTTAAGTAAGAGGGGTAGGGATGAACAAAACAAAATATCACAATATTTGATTAAATTTATTGAAATATATTTCTTAACATTAAATCATCGTTTTTGTGGTGTTGTTTACTGTATACTATTCAAAAAAAAATATTTTTTGCCTTTTAATGGGAGAATATTAATCTATTTGTCTGAATATGTATACTTATAGACTAAATAAAATATCAAATCCCATAAATATGATGAACGTTACATAGGTCTAGGTGTAAGTTTTATTTGGTACAGAATATCGATTTGTCTCTTAATGTGAATATAAAACAACAAACACAAAATAAAGTTTAACTTTGGATTTAAAATAAAAATATAACTTTTTGGATTGTAGTTGACTTGGCGATCAAGTCATACAGCAAAATAATGTGATTCCATATATTCATGGTTTATTTATATTTTCAAACCACTCGTTTCATAGCAAACTTACAAACAAAATATTTTTAAATCAAAAGTTAGTGTATTTGAATCATTAAAAATTTAAAACGCAAATTTAACCACAGTAAAAATCTGTTTTTAGCTATTGCTTCACTCGCAGATGCGTGATATAGCGTGATGCTATATATCTTACCCTTTATTCTTAAAGATAAGAAGTACAACAGAATAAGTCCAATCTCGATCCTATGAGTAATTTTGAGTTTCCTGGAAAAAAAAGAATTAAATTGAACTTACATATAAACTTACAGTTTTATTAAATGTATAGATTAAAAGCTATTTTTATCTGTCTGTGGGCTAAAACCTGCCCAAAATATCCGCATATTGCAACTTAAATGGTAGATTAAATAATAAATGTAGAACTCAGTGGAAATGTTTTTCTCATTTGTATGGAGAGATATTTAGAATCCATTTAGGAATAAACCTTATCACACCTGGCCAATACTTGAACCTGGACCTACTCTTGTTGTGTCTAAGCTTTATTTATAATTATATTTCCTTTTGGTTGTCTGATATTAAATATGAGCTTGGTGTGTAGGTCCACGTGTCCATTGATGCTTACATCCACAACGTATTAAAATAATTATTTTAAAATAAACAACTTTTTGCTGTTTGGGATTAATGTATAAATATATAATTACAGTGAGATTTAATATTAGTTTGTTGTAAAAAATATCATGTTTAATGTTATTTCAGACTTGTAACCTGTGTGTAAAACCAGCAGCATGAGCAGACCGGCTTTGATAGACGACGGTTACAACGATCAATCACTTCCTGTTCCTATACAGATCTTTTTATGGAGACAAGTCAGGTTTGTCACTAGAACATATTAGAGTTGTCCATAGGACTGCTGTCTATTCAAATAAAATACTTAACAGAAACATTAATTTAGCACTCGTATCGGTCAAACACCTTATCTCAGTCGGTAGAGTGTTTTTCTACTGAGGTAAGAGTATTTCTGGCATGGCTGAAAACTTTGGTATTGGTGAAATGTGGGATTACTCTTTTAAAGTGATGAATTAACCTTTGGGGATTAGATATTATATATGTTCTATATTTAAGATAGCTTATAAGCTATGTGCTGATATTATCAGTCGGTTCAGAAAGTGTACATAAATAACTCAACAAATTGAAAATTGAAAAAGCACTAGTTTTACTCCGTGTACTGATTATTTTCATTTAATTACAATAATGACTAAGGAATGAGGAAGGTTAGAATTAAGAGCAAATGTATTTACTCGTCCTTGCGTGAAAGGAATGTGGAAACAATTTTTTTTGTCAAATTTCTAATTTAGAAAATACAAACACAGATTTATTTTTAGTCAACAACGATAACGCTTTACTATAATCTTATCGTTATTTTAATTAAAATAAATTATCAAAAGTGACAGATGTAGACAACATGACCAGACTAATTAATATTTTTAGAAAATAGGCTTAGTAGCTTTACTATCTGGCAGCTAGGTCCCTTTATATGAAAAATTGACTTTTAAGTAAAATTATTCCCAGAACGCCCCACTAGGACTTGAAACCAAACCTCCTTGGTCCCCTCAAATTAGACTAAACAAATTTGATGCCTAGTCTACGTTTGCAGTAAAGTATGTATTTAAATATAAATTTCCTGACAAGTGGTTAAACGTATTGTATATTAATTTATGCACAATCAATATATATGCTTTTATTTGAGAACCACGTCTTAGTAAACATTCCGGTAATACTCTTATCTACATATTATGCTTATTATGGTAATATTGAGAGGAATTGTACCAGTATTCGCGTGGAGAGCGAGTAAAATCGTTTTGGAAAAACCATCCTCAGGACACCTGGGTGAGATCTGAACCTCACCAGTCTAGTCTACTGAGAGAGTAATGTCTTAGACCATGTGGCCACCGAAGCAGGTAGTCGATAGCTCATCCACCGAATAAATTAAGTGTTCTAGGTTAAATTTCTTATAAACTTTAAAATATCATTGGTGAAATTGGGGCTTGCCCTCTAACAGTGTTTAATTTATGGCTTGGGGACTCCTTTGAACCAACAATCCCTAAACCCCAGTCATTTAAGAAAGTGTACGTAAATACTCCAAACATTTATATATAAATAAATAATACCTATCACTTACTAATCATCTAGATGTCTCTCCATGTATAGGCCCCAATAGCTCTTTCAAATGTCTCAAATCAAAAGTTTTGAATAGCAGCTTCACCCACTTTTTGAAAAAGTAAAGTACAATAATGTTTTATACTTCCATTGTCTTAAATTAGAAAAATCTCGGTTCGGTTAAGCTCTTCGGTATAAAGATTGTGCCTAGGAACAGGTCTCATTTCTTAGCAAGTTAGCGTTGAGCTATTAGCCTCCGAGTTATATAAGTGTAAGCACATTATTAGTAAATCAGTACAATTAAACGATTCTAGCTGTCATAAAATTAGTTTATAGTTTCAAATACACAAATACTTACAATTTTTATATACATTGTCACACTGGATGGCCAATTTTTTTAAATTCTTAGAGCACTGAAAGGCGAATAAAATAGTTAATTTTGAATTTGAAACTAAGAAACGATAAAAACAGAAACTGGTTTTGAAATGGTAGAATTTTGGGATCAACCTAATATTATTTTAAAATACATATTTTATTATATCATTGTAAATCCTAAATCTGTATATAAATTCTTCGTGCGTGTGTGTTTGTGTGTGTGTGTATGTGTGTGTGTGTGTGTGTGTGTGACCTTAGCTCAGTCGGTAGCGTGTCTGCCTACTGAGTTAAGGGTCCCGGTTTCTATTTCTGGCATGGCCGAAAAATGTATCATTGTTAAAAAATGTGTTTACCCTTTCAAATTGATAAATTTATGGCTGTAGACTGAATGTTGTGCCTGTCCTAGTCTTAAGTTAGATTATACGACATATGAAGCTACGACAGTCCTGGCAAGCTTGTAGTGAAACATATATGGCTTGAATAAAAAATTGATCCAGACCACAGACTGGAAACAGTAATGGAAGTAGAATGTGTGTGTTTGTCCATCCATAGCCTCCAGAAGTTGCTGGATGAACTAGAAAAGTTTAACTTTGCATATATATATATATATATATATATATAATAGACCATGGGACAGAATCTAAAAAGGATGTGTTCTCATTTTTCAATTACTTTTAATTGGACTTTTTTTAACCTTTTACTATAATGATTACCAGTTCCTCTGTCCTCTGTTCATAAAATAAATATCTAAACCAAGAAGACATCAGAAGCTGAAATTTTGCAAGCATATAGACTCTAGCTTAAAATGGTTTGAAAATAATTGATGACTGAAAATTCTCACAGTGGCTCTCCAAAATTAAGAGTTTATCAAAAATCAAAATCGAAAAATACCTGAGCCTAAAAAATCTAGGAAGCTGAAATCTTATAAGATTGTAGCACATAGCCCAAAATGGTGCAGGAATTCATGGTACCTGAAAATTTCCATGGTTAACCCCAAATTGAAGTGAGGGGGTTTCCAAGAAATCAAAGATGAATAAATATTTAAGTAGCTAGGACCTGGGTCACAGAAAAGTAAGAAACAGACTCTCAACCTTACGGGGGTTTCTATGCGGTGCTTTTGCCAGGTGAGTCTTTGAACACTGAGCCTCGCTAATGTCACTGCTGGGTGATGATATAACTAACCGCAGCGATCATAGTGTGGAAGGATTGAAGCTGCCAAAAGGAGCGCAACCATTTTAACCTGGAGGTTGATTATCTGGATAGGTATATTATTTGTCTGTGACCTGGGTTGATAAATTTTGCAGGCAGTTAGACTAACCAGAAATGGTACCGGATTATTTGGTGACTGAGTCCCCAAACTGTGTCGGGATATAAGAGTTTTCAAAAAATCAAATTCAAAAACATCTCAAAGCCCAGAAGATCTGATAGATAAAAAATTTTCAGCCAGTTACCTATTATTTCAAATATAATTATATAAATACACTAATATATAAAGCCAGTCAGCAATAGCTTGAATAAATAGGACGCAAATTAACTTTTTATTACAAGTTGGATAAGAAAACCTTTTTCTCCGTTCTTTTAATTCCTGATAGGTTGTAAAATAATTTCTATCAGACAAAAAAATTGAAAATCTGGCTTTATTAGGTCTTGTCCCACAGTCCCGATGATATAATATAAGACATGTGCAAAATTTCAGCTTTAAAGTTCATCAAAATCTTCTGGAGGCCATGGAAAGAAATAAACACATTAGGAAATTATATATATTTCTATATATATTTCCATATTTTTTATATATCTATATATATTTATATATATATTTCCATATTTTTTATATAT
>CABFWO010007498.1:0-24563 GCA_902155825.1 Timema genevievae | reverse complement strand
TAATACACGTCTTGTCAGAGGTGAAGGAAGGGTTTGGCAATCAGATAAATCTGTGCCGGGACCGAGGATTGAACCCCGGACCCCACTACAGAAGTCTGACACCTTACCCCTAGACCACCAGGTCACCTTATAAGGAAGGTTAAATTTAGAAGAATAGTTCCCGCATTTTCGTGGAGGAAGGGTATAAAACCATTATGTAAAAACCCCTTCAGTACACCCGACCAAGATTCAAACCCCAATCTCCCTGTCTCCCTGTCACCGGCAGTCTAGTCTAACATGAGAGTGAATGAATCCTAAGACCATGCGGCCACCGAAGCGGGTAACATACCAATAATTACTATATTGGTGTATGCTACTTGTGCCACGTCATTGCGAGACCAAACCAATACTTTTGTTTGAATGTAAATGTTTAATGCTAGCATTTCCCACACCATTGTATGAGCATAGCAATGCTAGTTGATATGTTTATAGTATTTAAGATATGGTGTTGACCGTGTTAGTATTATTGTACTGATTGATGTATCTGAGTGGGTCATTGAATGACCCTTAGCTGTACAGATGTGATTCGCATCCCACCAATTGACTAGGTTGTGTGTACCAACTATCTTGTGCACAGAAAAGCACATCCAGCAGATGAATAAAATATATTCTCCAAGAGAAGCAATAGACGTAATCGGTTTGATTGGCCGTACTTTCTAACGGTAGTACTGAATATTCATCAGGAGCATGAAACTCAGGATGAGGTAGCCCTTTAGGCCGGTGTCACACTATGCCTTTTTGCCGGTCCGGCAAAACCGGTCCAATTCGAGCGCAATGTAGGAACACATTGTTTTAAATTAGAGTTGTTACACAACTGCGGTGCTGCCGTATCGTACTGCAGCGTGATGGGATAGCAGAACAACCGGATAGCAGCAATGACACATTCTTTCAAGCGCAGGTGGTCACACTGTGTAGTTTGTGCCCGTCCGTTTCCTTGCTTCTGTTCGATATCGACAAATAATGTAATGCTCAATCTTTCCTCTGAACTTATTGCGCTCCTAAATGTTGTGTTCTGTTTGGTTATGTGCGGGCACATTATGTTGAACAATTCATCAAATGAATTTGTCGACAAGCGGTATTACCCAAATATATATATATATATATTTCACGTTATCGAATATTACCGTAAAACGTAATAAAATTTTCGCTTTACTCTTGTTCTGTCTGGTAAGGATGATTCCAATGTTTACGTACTACTGGGTCTTTCAATAAATCCTTCAACTTTAAGATCACAACTAGTTTTCATCGGAAAACATTATTTATCACTATTTTTACCTACTGCTCTAGGATGAACTGGTGGGGTGAACTATCCTTTCCACCGGGAAAATGTGACTCGTTGAGGCAATCCCGTCAAACCGGGCCGGTAAAAACAAATGTTATAACACCGGCCTTAGGGAACTACACCAGCATTGGACTGGAGGGAAGAAGGGAAACCGACACACTGTGGGAGAAGAACTATTCCCGGTGCGGGATCAAACCTCTAGAGTGGTGTACAAGACCTAGGCTGAGTATTGTTTGTGGTGTAGTGTGGGTGTAGTCTGAGTAGAGAAACTAACCTGTAAAGAGAACCGACCAAAAATTGATGTTATAGCGTGAGTGAAGCTTAAATTACGAGTTATTAGTGGGCGGCCAGACTGAGCGAGCGACTAAAATATAAAATAGAACACATTGGTTGTAATGAGAGGTGGCCAGACTGGAGCGCGCGAGCGAGCGACTGAACGCGCACTCTTGAAAGATAGAACTGGTCATATTTTTCAAGCGCGCGCGCTCGACCCGGTACAGTCTAGTTTACAGGCGCTAGGCAATATTATTGTACATTGGTTCATTGAGTGCTAGAAAAACTCGTTTTGACATTTTTATTACTATCGATATGTTTAGCACACTTGCTACTAACGGCCTAATTTAATTGGTAAGATCATAAACCATACCTATATATATATGTATAAAACTGATATGTTAAAATACTTCAATATTATCAAAGTAAGCCTTTACAAATAAAAATCACCATTAGCGTGGAGAGAGGATGAGAAAACCACAACAATAAATCCCTTGTTAAAACCATCCTCAGTTCACTGAGCCAAGATTCGGAGCCTCCTCGTCAACAACTATCGAGAGCTATCTGCTAATAACGAGCTCGCTCGCTCGCACGCTTGTCAGTCTGGCCGGACCCTTAAGGTTAGATAATAGAACACCAATGACATTAAACTAGCCTTCAAATAACGGTCTCGTTCTTGCATACCGCTAAAGATGAAAATTTTAAGGTGAAAATGTATGATCATTGAATCCAAAGAATATGTGATGTATTCGTAAAGTCTTTGATTATAACATTCCACAACAAATCTGGGAACCCCGACGTTAGTGACACATTCAACCACCAAGCGCTGTAGTAGACACGTGAGTGTGATAATAGAACTGGAATCCTTGTTATTGATTTACTGTAATTCACTTGATAATGTTTCTGGTAAGAACGTCCTTGGGATAAATTAAACTAGAGTATAGACATAAAACCAAGGCATCCGTTATATTTAATTTAAAAAATTCCCAGTAAAATATATATTTTAAATGTTCTATCTCACACTTGAACATACCTCTCCTAGTCTCTCGGGATCAGAGTCAGTCATGCTATTCGCTCACCTAAATTTGCGGGATTGCATTTCGAAAGTTGATCAGTGTTGTGAAGCCTTGCATGGTAGAGTTCCTGGAACTTGGGTCTGACTCTCCCTACCTTCATAACTCAGGTAGAAGCGCTAACCATGTTTGGTGCGAGTTAACCCGGATCTACCGGGAAGCATGTGCTCAACATATTGTCGAGTTAAGGTAGGTTCCTACTGATTTTTGACTTGTGCTTAAGACATGTGCATGTGAGTTGGAACGCACTCTAATTGTAAACTAAAGTATACCTGTTAGCAGTTATCTAGGTAGCGTCACTAATCTCTACCGGTGAACTGTAGAAACTCGTCAAGTAAATCCTAGCCGCCCTAGTTGGGTCAAGGCCAAACTTAGGGCATTTAAGTGCAACTTTACTTCAGTTATATATTCAGCTTGGATACGATAACATCTTTAATACAGAAACAATTCAAAGCTGTTCGTGATGATTTTCAAAGTGTTCATCTTGTACAGCGTTGCAGTTCAAGTAGCTTGGTAAGTTTTCATTCATATATCTATTTCCTTTTTTTTTTTTTAGAACGAAAATGAATAAGCATTTAATAATAATCTGGCGTTTCAAATTTAACTAGATTTGTAAGTTTTTTATTTATTTTTATATATTTAGGTGGCCTATATCCGATTCGAAACATAGAGCTGAAGCACATGTTGAGCGAACAAGGAAAATCATGGTTAACTTTTCAAAACCAGAAGTTTTGACGTATACAGGAGCTGAAGAAGTATGCTAAAGTGCTATGGTGCTGCACAGACAGAGGTTGTACGGTAAAGTTGTACACGCCAAGAGAGGATTTTATTTTTACACAAACCAAATAAACTCACATTCACGAGTTCACTGAGGCACTGACAAACACAGAAACTATCAACAATTCTGTGGAAAGAAAGACGTAAGGTGAATTGTCGGAAAAACCATCAAAATAATGATACATCAAGAAATTTCCGTTTCAGCGCAAAACGTTGTTCTGAATACGATCACATCAAAAGGCTTATGTTACATAAGAAACAACATAAATCACACTTATGTTTAAAAAAAGACTATCCGAAACTGTCAAGATCAACTGAGGAGATGCATGTGTCAAACTCGTTAAAAACAATTAGCATCACATCTTACTACCCGTTCGGGTTATACTCTTAAGTACTAATTACGCTAATGAGCTAGGAATTGGGAAGATTGCATTTAGAGGAAGTGAACCAGATTTACGTGGAGGCAGAGTGGAAAAACATTTAGGAAAAACCACCTCCAGTTCACCCGACCGAGATTCGAACCCCGATCTCCCCGTCCTCGGCAGTCGAGCTCAACACGAAACTAGAGCGTTAGCTAACCACACCACCGAGGCGGTTCGTTAAGTATTACGACAGCGAAGGTTGAATCATTTCTTTTGGTAAATAAAAAAAGAGTCTAATATTATTATCTTTTCTTGAAAAGCAATATTGAATTCATGTGTAAACAAATCACCTTTTTTTAGATGGTACATTTAGTTATCGTCCTAAATTTTTGCATATACATGAATATGTTGGTGACATCTACATTCTTGTCGCTTTTTGTTTGATAAAAAAGAAGTCCACACAAACTTTTGTTAAGGAATTTTCATTCCTTTAAAAAATATATCGGATGACTTTGGGTACTGCTTTGATCTAGCTTAAATATAAAAGGATTTTGAACAAGGAATTCATATGATCGTAGAACAAGTCTTCCCGAATGCTACGATGTTTGGATGCAGATTTAATCTCGTTTAATCTTGCTAAGTCTGATTTATTGACATTTAAAAAAAATACTAATATTAATTAATCTTTTAGTTGAAGTAAAATTCAGCAGCTTGAGCTAAGCACTAAGCATAAGGAGGATAAATCAAGCTCTGGCCAATGGCTAGTAAAGATCTTCG
Organism: Timema genevievae; assembly: GCA_902155825.1. Lineage (NCBI taxonomy): Eukaryota > Metazoa > Arthropoda > Insecta > Phasmatodea > Timematidae > Timema > Timema genevievae. The sequence continues at coordinate 19,980 of CABFWO010007498.1, read as the reverse complement.
GACATTCTTTTTTGTCCCCCCAAGAAGTGGAAGATTTTATTATTGATGATTTCACGAGGAACATGCCAGGCGATTGAAGAATCCGAGGCTTTGTAGACTATTTGGTAACGACGTACTGTACTATGTACATCGATGACAATTCACTATTTCCACCAGAAGTGTGGGCGGAGAAATTTAGAGTCACTTGCATGCACTACTAATACATGAGAGTATTTTCCCTCGAAATGTAGTAAAAATTATACTAAGAAAATACATTTTAAACAAGAAAAAGTTAATAAATCAAACATTTTTGCAATATGATGCAAATCAAATAAAGATATATCGATACCAATACAATTTAGTTAAATGTGTAGCTTATAAATTTAGTAATAACTTTAGTTCAGTAATAGTTTTATGTTAGGTAATAATTTTATTTTTATAAATTAAATTCCTGTGATTAGATAAATTCAACCTGTGATAAAAAAATATATATATTTTATAGAAAAATATAATTCCTTTAGGCCTAATAATAAAAATGTACAATAAACACAATTGATTTGCTTTTTTACGTTCTGCAGCTCAGTGTAAAATTAGGGCCCAAGACTTGACCTGAAATTTTTATCCCGCAGTTCGAGTGGGGGATTACAGAGCACGGATTAGTTTTCTTGCAATTCAGTTGCACTTGTTAAACTAGGGATGGACACCAAATTAAAAACATCGATGTCTTCGTCAATACTGTAACATCGATGTAGAGAAAACATCTTTAGCAAAGCATCAATATTATAGAACAACAAACAACGATGTTTTAACAAAAACATTGGCAACTTTTTCAAATCTATTAAGGTGCATATTTAATAAATTAATCATAAGCTTAAACATAAATTTAAAAAAATGTATTCATAACATTCATAAATACACATCTTAAAATAATACTATTTGTCAAATAAACGTATTAATTCATAGTTTCAAATCAATAATTAAAAAAACCACAACTTGACTTTAAACCACTTATGCATGTACTCTATATAAAGCACAAATATATCGGTGTCTCATATATCGTCGTAAAACATCGATTGTTGAAAATCTTCGGCCATAAAAACATTGAACCTTTAACATTGATTGCTAAAAATAATCTATCAACAAACGTCGATGGTGAAAAACATCGAACATCAAACCTTCAACATCGATGTTTTGATAAAATCGATGTTCGATGTCTAACCCTACTTTAAACGTTTCCCGTTTCCTTAGAGCTGAGGAATGCCAGGCCTCTACCGTGGTTCGGATTCCACGTTAAATTGTAGGTCCTCCATTTCATCTCACAATAACCCTACCATTGCACATTAGCGTAAGTGCGTATACCTGAACGGGTAGTAAGATGCGGTGCTAATAATAATAATAATAATAATAATAATAATAATAATAATAATAATAATAATAATAATAATAATCCTTAGAGCTCCATGGCTCACAGTTGAAACTAAGCAGACTGCTTCAGTGGCAACTTGACATTTTTGACGTTTCTTGAGAGAATTATTTTTATAAGCAAATATGAAAATAGACCACGCAGAAGTTCTTGGAAGTGTTAATCTATAACATATTAAATAACGTGGGATTTCTAGACATCTGCAAAGCGTCTTAACGCGTTTATAGATGCTGCCCTTAATGCACTGAATCTTAGCATTTTAATCTAAAAACGCTCAAAGGAAATTGATCTATTGTGCATTAAATTTAAAACATGATTGGTCAAATACGTTATTTTTGATTTTTTTCACTATTATTTCTAAATTTAAACGTGCATATGTGGTCGAGTGGTCGAAAATCCAAGCTCATTTTGGCTGATTTTCGAGTGATGGAGAGGTCGGGGTTTGAATCTATGGTATAAGGAAGAGGATGGTAGTTTGGAGGAAGTGTACCTTCATTAACGTATAGAGGAGATGAGAAAACCGCAGTGATAAAACACATGTGGTAAACCACCTCCAGTGACCCCGACTGAGATTCAAACATCGACCTTCTCGTCACCAGCAAATTAAACCAAATGAAACTGACACTCTAGTCTGTATGTGCACCGATTCGGATGCATACTAGTTAATTATTTTGAATGCCAAAATTGACACCTTCCCCCAAAAATTACCAGTTTATATAAAGCATGTCTTGGCGTATGAATTATCGAATAAGGTTCTTACTATTTTTATGCACCGTGTCTTAATAACTGGTCGGGTTATTCGCTTATGTAATAATCACACTAATGTGCTAGGGATTAGGAAGGTTTAATTCAGAGGAAGTACACCCGCATTTTACTTGGAGGGAGAGTGGAAAACCATTTAGGGAAAATCACTATCAGTGCACCTGACCAGGATCGAACCCAGATATCCCTGTCTCCAGTAATTTAGTCTATTGCGAGAATATCGCCTTAGACCATACGGCCACTAAAGAGGGTGCTTATTATTCAATCTGACTGTAGAAACAACAATGTGTTGCTACTAAACGTTCCCGTGTCCAGGTGTCATTTTTCAATTTTCAGAATATGATTTCTAGATGCGAGTAAATCCTCACTAAACAAATATAATAGCTTTGGCTATATGATTCTTAAAAATGAGAAGCTTGCAGTAATTTTTTTGGTAAATATTTGAAACCCAGTGGAAGGGGATGTATTCGTAAGGATTTTGATTATTGTACAAGTGATTTGTCCACATCTGGGTTACAGAGGACCCGACTTTAGTGACACATTCAACCACAAAGCGCTGTCGTAGATACGTGAATGTGAGAAGAGAACGGCAATCACTGTCATTGCATCGTTGTCTTTTATTTGAAAATATTTTTTAAGCACGCCGTCTTACTACCCATTCGGGCTATACGCTTATGTTCTAATTACTCGAATAGGTTAGGGACTAGGAAGATTGAATTTAGAGGAAGTGAGCCCGCATTTGCGTGGAGAGAGAGTGGGAAGCAGTTTAGAGAAAAACCACCCTCAGTACACCCAACCGGGATCGAACCACGATCTCCCCGTCATCAGCAGTTAAGACTTGAGAGAGTGACACCTTAGACCATACAGCCACCTAAGTGGGTTTGATAACGTTGCTGGTGTTAACGTCCTTAGGAGAAATTAAACTGAAGTGGAAACTTTAGAACTGGAGATATCTTTATTCTATTTCATTCGATCCATTTAAATAGGTTGAAATAATTTCGGAAAAAGTTAAAGGAAAGTTTCTCTGTGAAATTCAAAGCCTTTTGTAGAGAGACGCACTCGCAACTTGGCTGGTATGATGTGCGCCACGCATGGCGGACTGTTATTTATCACTTTGTTTTTCTGCTGAATGGTGGATATGATGGCTAGAGCGTGAAACCCGAGACTAACGCATACGGCCTTGTCGTAATCTACTGTCGTATGTGAACCAGACAATGAGCTTGTAAGCCAGCTAACCAAATGGTTTACACGTCGACACAAACAATAAACTGCTAGTCAAGAAAAATAAATAACAAAGTTACGAGTACATTGCTTTATTAATTTTATTTGGTTGTCTTAGTTTGCACGTTCTAGACAAAGCTATAGTTAGAAAACGATGGGAACAATCTTTTAAGAAGTACAAACTTATTTTGTAGTAAGCATTGATAACAATTTAATATATTATTCATATGACTTTTTTCACGTCTCGCTACACTTGGTGGCTATACGTGTAACGTAAGTCGTAGGCTCTATTTTAATCACGCCAGTGGCTTGAAATAATAACGAAGGTAGGATTTAGAGAAAAATTTAGCCGCGTTTGTATGGAGGGAGAGTAGGAAACCATTTTAGGAATAAACATCCTCAGTACACCTGGTCGGTATTTGAACCCTAATCTGCCCATTACCGACAAACCAAAATAATGAGCCTGGCATTTAGTCCACGTGCCCAATGACACAGCAACAGTTATCATAACTTGACGTTTAAATAATAGTTTCAGTAACTTATGGGACTGTCAGATATTTGTCTTCTGATCTTCTTCTTACTACAGAATGGGGCTGAAAGAATAACTAGACGATTAGTAACTTGAAAATTAACACTTTAATAGAAAAGTAAATATTGAATAGCTAAATAAAAGCAAACTACATACCACACTTTCTCACTTTTTGAATATTATTTAACTCAGGTAAGCTCCACTAGATGTCAGGCACGTTGGCCATCACTTTCCTCAGCATAGATAGTCAAATTGTTTTCGCCCCAACCTATATAACTAACACATGAGCTACAAACTATTGTAAGCTCACTGTATGAAGAACCTTTTAAAGAACAACAAAAAGAGGTGTAGAGTCACCAACATCGACAAAGAGTTACTATCATAATCTTACAAATGCTTAATTTTTCATGGGTTTTTTTTCTGTTCGCCGTATCTTACTACCCTTCATATTTTAAAACAATGGAGTATGGATTATAAAGATAGAACTTAGAGGGAGTGTAACTCATTTGGATGGAGGGAGAGTGGAAAACCATTTGGCAAAATCATCTCATTACATCCAGCCGGCATTTGAATCCTGACTTCCAGATAAATCAAACAAGACGAGCCTGTCGCTTTTGTTCACGTGAACACCAGTGTGGGTTTGAGGAACATTACAGATCTTTATTGGAAGATAGAAATGCTGGTTCCCCATTATAATGAATTTGATGGAAAAGATGGCCGGAGAAATCTCCAGTAGCAATTAGTCTCCGTTTAGCGTCTGTCAGCCCATGTTGATAAGTGGAGAGACAAAAAAACAATGTCGGTCTTTACAAACAACGTCCGATTGTGCACTTCCAGACGAACCAAGAGACGAAAAAGTGACGTTGGACTGCCCAACACAGGGATGGACCGTCCATTTCTCAGCTAGTGGGGAAGAACCAAGCGACAGAAAACCGACGTTGGACTACCCAACACAGAGATGGACCGTCCAGTTCTCAGCTGGTGGAAAAGAACCAAGAGACAGAAGAGTGACGTTATACTGCCCAACACAGGGATGGACCGTCCATTTCTCAGCTCGTACAAAAGAATCAAGAGGTGAAAAAGTGACGTTGGACTGCCCAACACAGAGATGGACCGTCCTCTTGTCAGCTAGTGGGATAGAACCAAGAGACAAAAAAGTGACGTTATACTGCCCAACACAGGGATGGACCGTCCTGTTGTCAGCTCGTACAGAAGAACCAAGAGACAGAAAAGTGACGTTGACCTGCCCGACACAGGGATGGACCGTCCTGTTGTCAGCTCGTACAAAAGAACCAAGAGACAGAAAAGTGACGTTAGATTGCCCAACACAGAGATGGACCGTCTTCTTGTCAGCTCGTGCAGAAGAACCAATGAGACAGAAAAGTGACGTTGGCCTGCCCGACACAGGGATGGACCGTCCTCTTGTCAGCTCGTGCAGACGAATGTACACGGCGGTCCAAGTGGTCCCGGTCGTAGCGTAATCACTCGATCTTGCATGCCCGTGTCAGGATGTTAGTGTCGAAATGGACCAGGTATTTTATAATATGTCAATACAAAGAAAGTCCCGTCCGCACGTGTCTCCACTATATGGAGGTCATCGGGCGCATCTTGGCCACAGGGTGGGTCTGCTTCGAACTAACTGGCAGCAATAGGTCTGTGGTGGCGTTCTCGACTCCGACACGGGAGGTAGGAGTTCGACCTATGAGCTAGTGCACTTTAAGAAGGTTTATTTGCATCAATGGTTCTCAATCTTTCTACCAGAGTGGCATCCTTAGATACAGGCCATCCAGTGTAGGTGGTAACTGACAGCTAGCAGAAGATTTTAGTTGCAAATATTGATAGAAAGATACTAATCTTAACCTATTATATTCTTAGTAGTACTATATTAATTATCAAAAGATAAACGCTTCTATAATACCACCATATGTACTACCGTAGTGAATAATTGGCTTTTTACTAGCTTATTAAAATAATAAAACATATTAATTAAACTATTTTTGGTTTGTTTCTCAGTTGTAGCAACAAGATATATTGTAGTACATGAAATAATAAATTAAAAAAGTATTATATTAACACTTGTATTATCTTATAACTGGCCACAAAAATAAATATGTCTTTTTATAACTTTAAGAAAGAGCAATACAAAATATGTACTAGTTTCAAAATAAAACGTTTTTATTTTGTAAACACATGTGCGCATGAACACAGCCAAAGTTTTCATCAAACATCCTGATTGCATCTGGTTCGCCATCTTAATTTATGAAGAGAATGAAGCCTTTCAGAAGCTCTCGTCTGTTCTTCCACAAAAGAAAAACATCCAAACCATTATTTTCATAAGTTGGAGTTTTAATCATATAAAAACTGTTAAAAGTAAAATAATAGCTAAAAACAAATTATATGGTGTGAAAGCTTTGATTGCCAACCGTGACAGCAGCTCAACATATGCTCTTGCAGATCACATAGTTTGGCGAATGGATATATGAGAGTAGATCTGGTAGCTTTTGCTAACCGTCACCCACACTCCTACGCTGGATAGACTCTACATTCCCGAAACCATGCAGCACTCATGGTATGGAACGATTTTAAATTAAGGAGTTACACTTTAATGAAGCCTCTTGTAAGGAGGTACTTAAATTATCTTATCATTAGACATTTACGACAAGAATACTAGATTAATATATTAACTTTTTTTTGTGCCATATTTGTGCACTTGTTTATAAAATTTGTCAATTTTTTTCGCGATGCCCCTCGAGAAACATTGTGGCATCATCTTTGAGATCCAATGTTTCACACAATTTAGTTTGCCATTATCTCTTTAGATATGCTCAGCCGGGTATTAGCTAGCATTTATTATAGACACCAATACTACTATAGTGTGATGTAATAGCTTTATTTTTACAAGACATACAGGATTTGAGTATATTTCTCGACGAACCTATTAATAAGATGTAGGGACGACAAGGATAGTTTAAATTGTAAGTGAAGCGGATCTAGTGAGTTAGTATCACTTTCAGAAAAAATCTTCCTCAGTGCACACGGTCTGAATTCAAAAACTAACTTCTCCATCAACGGTTACCAAGCATTATGTGAATCTAGTGCCTTAGACCACTCGACACCACTATAGGTTGACAAGATTAGTGTCTCTAGGTGAGCTGTACTGGTGGTCTAGTGAGAGGGGAAGCTGATAGGATAAGGGTGTCTCTAGGTGAGCTGTACTGGTGGTCTAGTGAGAGGGGAAGCTGATAGGATAAAGGTGTCTCTAGGTGAGCTGTATTGGTGGTCTAGTGAAAGGGGAAGCTGTGAGGATAAGGGTGTCTCTAGGTACGCTGTACTGGTAGTCTAGTGAAAGGGGAAGCTGACAGGATAAGGGTGTCTCTAGGTGAGCTGTACTGGTGGTCTAGTAGAAGGGGAAGCTGATAGGATAAAGGTGTCTCTAGGTGAGCTATACTGGTGGTCTAGTGAAAGGGGAAGCTGTGAGGATAAGGGTGTCTCTAAGTGAGCTGTACTTGTAGTCTAGTGAAAGGGAAAGCTGACAGGATAAGGGTGTCTCTAGGTGAGCTGTACTGGTGGTCTAGTAGAAGAGGAAGCTGATAGGATAAAGGTGTCTCTAGGTGAGCTGTATTGGTGGTCTAGTGAAAGGGGAAGCTGTGAGGATAAGGGTGTCTCTAAGTGAGCTGTACTGGTAGTCTAGTGAAAGGGAAAGCTGACAGGATAAGGGTGTCTCTAGGTGAGCTGTACTGGTGGTCTAGTAGAAGGGGAAGCTGATAGGATAAAGGTGTCTCTAGGTGAGCTATACTGGTGGTCTAGTGAGAGGGGAAGCTGACAGGATAAGAGTGTCTCTAGGTGAGCTGTATTGGTAGACTAGTGAAAGGGGAAGCTGTGAGGATAAGGGTGTCTCTAGGTACGCTGTACTGGTAGTCTAGTGAAAGGGAAAGCTGACAGGATAAGGGTGTCTCTAGGTGAGCTGTACTGGTGGTCTAGTAGAAGGGGAAGCTGATAGGATAAGGGTGTCTCTAGGTGAGCTGTACTGGTGGTCTAGTGAAAGGGGAAGCTGATAGGATAAGGGTATCTCTAGGTGAGCTGTATTGGTGGTCTAGTGAAAGGGGAAGCTGTGAGAATAAGGGTGTCTCTAGGTGAGCTGTACTGGTGGTCTAGTGAAAGGGGAAGCTCAGAGGATAAGGATGTCTCTAGGTGAGCTATACTGGTGGTCTAGTGAGAGGGGAAGCTGATAGGATAAAGGTGTCTCTAGGTGAGCTGTACTGGTGGTCTAGTGAGAGGGGAAGCTGATAGAATAAAGGTGTCTCTAGGTGAGCTGTATTGGTGGTCTAGTGAAAGGGGAAGTTGTGAGGATAAGGGTGTCTCTAGGTGAGCTGTACTGGTAGACTAGTGAAAGGGGAAGCTGACAGGATAAGGGTGTCTCTAGGTGAGCTGTACTGGTGGTCTAGTGAAAGGGGAAGCTGTGAGGATAAGGGTGTCTCTAGGTGAGCTGTATTGGTAGACTAGTGAAAGGGGAAGCTGACAGGATAAGGGTGTCTCTAGGTGAGCTGTACTGGTAGTCTATTGAAAGGGGCAGGGTGGGTTTGAGCTCACGAACATCGAACATGAACTTTACCCCAAAGACCACCGAGGTAAACCCTAAATTTATTGAAGAAGGAAATTGAATGTTATTGTACAATTTTGTTTTTCGTCAGAGTCGCAGGATATCTTTTTAGCGAGATATTCTAATTAAGATGACACGATTGTACAGAAGTTGTGATTATAACACAAGTAGTAACCAGATCTTACAGTTGGTAATGCTGTTAGCGACAGACACCTCGGCAGAGCCGCCTATGACGCTGCAGGTGTAAAAAGGCGGGAAAACACACAAGGCCACTGCACATTAGCAGCCTTGTGAGAATGGGCTCGGCACACGCAGCTGCGCATGCGCGCGCCCGACCCGCGCTCATGGTAATTGATCTCGATAGTGTTACAGCACTTTAGTGCGCCCTTGACCGCAGGATTAGCATGCAAGTTGGGTGTTTTCTTCAACAGACGCACAATCTAGCCAACACACGACGTCAAAACATAGTATTACTAAACTTCTAGAGCAATACAAATACATTTAGAGTCTTTTCTCGAATGGTCAAACGCCTCGCTCTCGTGTTATACTGGATTTCCGATGATGGGGAGATCAGGATTCGAATCCTGGTTGGGTCTATTGAAGGTACTTTTTCTTAAATAGCTTACCACTCTCTCTACACGTAACTACGAGTACATTTCCTCAAAAATTCTAACTTTCTTATCCTTCATAAGCGTAATTAAAAACAGAGGAGTAGAAAGACGCGTTTTTCCGTGAACCTATCCGGGCTATCCACATATCCCCACTCAGGTCCAGCGTTACAGATATTTCTACCCTGCGAAAATATTGACTGGCCACCCCTGTCCTCCATCTTACACCCTCTAATCCAGATTTTTCTCTTGCGCTCACATTGAAAAAAGAATCTCAATTAGTTTATAATATGCTCTATTTCACTCCTGACGATTGTTTCCTGCCATCTAACATTGATTATGTATCCTCACGTTTCAGAAATACACTGAATTTCAAGTAAAACCAACCCGCCTCGTTGGCGTAGTTAAGCTAACGTGCTAGTTTCGTGTTGAGCTAGACTGCTGAGGACAGAGAGATCGAGGTTCGAATCTCTGTCGGGTGAACTGAGGGTGGTTTTTCCTAAATGGTTTTTCACTCTCCCTCCACGCAAATGCGGGTCCACTTCCTCTAAATTCAACCTTCCCAATTCCTAATCCATTAGAGTAATTAGTACTTAAGCGTATAACCCGAACGGGTAGTAAGATGCCGTGCTAAATAAAAAATAAAAAGTAAAACCAATCACAGTAAAACGGGGTGTGTACTTGAGGCGAGGGGCTATTAAACTAAAAGACAACAGGAATTGCAGTAGAGAGAGCTCGCTACTAAAAATAGGGTGTTACAATGTTTCTGGGAAATCTCACAGCAAAGCGAAACGGTGGAACATATTAAATAAATAGTACGACAATATCGTATATACTCTCTCATACATTCTATCATAGCTAGCAATAACACCAAACACAAAACTAACCTAAAATGAAATTTTCTTCTAAAAACAAGTAAACAATGTTATTTATCATGTAAATCAATATATTTCTATTGTAAACAAAATAGCTATAGTCAATACTACGACTAAAACTAAGATTCCGATTTTACCTCTAGTTATGACCGTATCAACCTTAAGTTAATTTGAAAACAAGCCATCAAACAGTTTCGGCTGTCTCGGGTACAGACACACAATATTGTAAGACACTTTGGCTGGTATAATTTGTCAATATCGTGACAGTGGCGTACCAAACGGAGGGTGGGGGCCCCACGAGGCCAGTATTTACTAAAAATTAAAAATGTGTCTCATAAAAAACTTAAATACACATTTTTTACAACCTATTTTATTCATAGATTATTGTCAGTAATTCTAAGAGGCCTTCGAATATATTTTTTTTCATGGCATAAGAAATAAATCATATAACCTAGTTTAAGTTTCCAACTATAAGGAATATTATTATTTTATGTTTCATTGAAATACAAGCACAACATGAAAAAAATCATGCATGGATTGTTATCACATTTTGCCTAGTTTTATAATACACCGGAACATGTTTAAGTTGAAAAATTAAGCATTTTTATATATGTTGTCATTTGTTTTAAATGAAATAAAAATTACAGATTTGAAAAAATAATCAAAAAACGCAAATTCTGTGTTTTTAATTTTAGTTTTCCTTTAAGTTCTATTAATACTTACATAGTTAGTTCTTTCCACATATTTTTCTTTTCCAATAGTTTTTATGGATATAAGATTAAGCCTCTGTTTTGTGGTGCCAATGGTCGAGGCACAATATTGGGATTGCTTAATAAAATGGGGGGGAGGGAAGGCAGGAAACTCCCGCCCCGGGCACCCAAAGGCGTTGGTATGACACTGTATCGTGAGGTAGAAAATTTGCGCTATTATAATATTCTCTCCATCTTTTCTTTTTAAATCAACAACTCGAAGGTTGATTTGATGAGGTAGCTAGGCATGCACCTCAGCCTTTCGGCTGGTTAGTACTGCCTGCACTATCTGGTAGAAATTCCATTGCCAATGGGAGTCCAGGCATTGTGGAGGCTCTCCGATGCTTTCCAAATTGAATTTGTATGAGTGAGAGTGAAAGTATTTACCAATTTTACCGGGAGAGGTATTTTCACATACCTTCCATGATTCTCTTACATGCCACAATCGATATAGGACCACTGGCTCTACTCCCCCTACGGAGGAGATTCTGTTAATGATCATTATCACTCAATTTTCTTTATATGAGAAAGTAAATAAAAAAACGTGTTGCGCGGTGCGCATTGCGATAGACGGGATGTCCTCCCATTCCCCATGAGGGCGCTGGAGACATATTTCCTGAATTAACTCGTCGATGACGTCACACACCCGCGTCACGAAACGACCACCAGGTTGCGACCCCGACAGAGTTGTTTAAAGGGAACTGAAAAATGGGCAATTAAAAAATAATATTGAAAGAAAATAAAGGGAGGTGGGGGTTGTATAAATAATATTCTAGCCCACACAAACATGTCCATTCATCCCAGCTTTGAACGCTGATTCTAGGTCAATATAGTACATTTGTACCTTTAGTCCTAGAACTCCTATTGTTCCAACTATGCGACTCTGATTAGTTTCATTATTCATTGCTCACTTTCGAGTGAGACGAGGAGTGGACCATTAAACGCTGACCAGCCATCTCTAGGAGGACTAATATTGTGATCGTGAACAAAAATTGTATTCGAGATTTTGATGGATGTTGACCCCCTGAACCCAAAGAAGTGGTTTTTTGTAATTGTAATGCCATCTGTCTGATACTGAGACTAGAGCCGAAACCGTTTTACTGATCAGGCTAGTATAAGTATCTAGGGTTTTCGTAAGGTTCCCTAGAGGTCTTTTTGGAAATTATATCCAACCCTAGAATTAAGGGTGGCCCACTTATGGGCGAAAAGAGAAAAATCAATCTTATCAAAATCAGCTTAATTGTTTTGATTAAAATTCGTATTCAGGCACTGTTTAGTATGAAAATGACTTATACCTAAGCGGGCATTTCCAATGTTGATATCTTCGCAACTCTTTGAAATATGAAACAACCTATGATTGCAAAGTTGTAGGAATCTCAAAAATAAACAACTTTTATTCAAAAGAATACATAATAAAATTAACATTTTCCTAGTTATATGTGTTACACCCTATTAGTGAAACCGCTCATTTTACGAATCGGACAAATTCACGTCCATTTCCTCTTTTCTTGAACATTTCGCGAACTGGGCAAAAGTTGCATGAGCTCTTGCCCAATTCATCAATTGGAAATTATGGTACTTTCCACTAAAAACTTAACTGAAATTTATTTTCAGATATTGTATGTCAAGAAATATAGATTAACCCAACCTAACTAAAACTAATCTTTCATTCTAAAACGATTAAGGGTTTGGACCAAACCTGTTCTTCGCTTGTCCATTTCACGGACCGGACATGAACTCGTCCATTTAATGAACTGGGTAGTGCTTAGAACTGCCCAGTTCATGAACTAGCCAGTTCATGAACTGGACAGCATAGGCGCTTCCCAATTCATGAATATGACGAGTTTTTGCCCTGTCTGTGAAATGGACAAGCGAAGAAGCCAGTTAACGGAATGGTCAGAAATTTGCCTCATTTATGAAATCGCCAATCTTACTTTTGTGGTTTAACATATGCAAATATTTTTTAAAATAAAACTTTGAGAAAATGGGGAGTTGAAAGTGCACAGAAAAAAATAATGTCTCTAAGTTTAATTTAGATAAAGGAGTGAGAAATTATCTGTGGTAAAGGACACTTTACAGTATGACCAAAAAAGTGAATTATTTAGAAAAACAAGACGTGTATTAATCACATCTTGTGAATGTGAGGAATGCCAGGCCTCCAACGTGGTTCGGATTCCACGTTAAACTGTAGGTCCTCCATTTCATCTCACAATCACCCTACCACTACACATTAGCGTAAGTGCGTATAACCCGGACGGGTAGTAAGACGCGGTGCTAATAATATTTTGAAAAATAATTTTCAGAACTAATACTGTTTGGCATAGTGTATGTCTTATGAACCTTTATACTGTATTACAAAGATCTAACTACCGCGCTGTGTAGTAGGGTGGAGTGAAAATGTCAACTTTTGATAATCAAATTGGAATAGCTGATGAAAGATGTAGGGTAGCTGTATGAAGAAGAAAACTAAATGATATTTTTTGTTTTGATGGTGTTTGGGGGTGCCCCATTTAATTGATATTTTTTTGTTAATGTGAGGAAAGCAATGTATCCACTGAATTTTAAACCAATTGTCATATCCTACTATAACAAACCTGGGTAAAGGGCTGCCATAACCAGTTGTAATATTAAGGTCCTAAAAAGGCCAATAGCTAAAACATTCGCACCAAAAATCAACATGTTTGTGTAATTGTGAAAAGATCACATTTTGACATACTCTATCATATCATATCATATGCATTGATTTGTTAACGTTTTGGACGTCTTGAACAAATAAGTGTTTGCCAAATTATAGTTTGATGGATTTCCTATATTTTTTTTACGTCTTTGACTTTACATATTTTACTAGAGCCGATTTAACATTGAAAGCTGTGAGCTCTTGCTCATATTTTTTGTGACATCAGCTGTTGTTTTTGTTATTAATTATTAAATAATAACATTTAAGTTTCTTTCAGAGTTGTTAAATAAAACTAATGGAGCAGATTAGGACAAAACATATGGTTGGTTGTCCGGTATTTGGCTTGCCGCAGCGAATGAGCCATTCTTGAATGAATGAATAAATACTGTACAGTTCGCATAGTAGGCCTACTCAAAAATAGTTCATGCGAATAAAATAAAATGTGTACCCAATCCTACTGTGCTGTGTATTTACAACATACTAGCCATCCCGCACGGTGTTGCCCATGACCCCTTCAAAAACTTGTTAAAAATAGCCTAATTAAAAAGCTAATTAAAAATTTAAAAATTCAGCTTCGAAGTGAATTCGTACCCCCTTCCATCCACCTATGTTAGAAATTTCAGATATCTGCACGCCGTAGATTTGGCTGGGCATCGCGCGCGCACACACACACACACACACACACACTTCCTTTTATTACTATAGATACCCAGATTACTTTAAATAAATAAAATACAGCACATTACTAGATTAACACTTTTTTTATCACCGCTTCTTACTAGCTGTTCAGGTCATACGCGTATATGATAATTACTTTGATGGAGTATGGAAGGGGAAGGAATCATTTGAGGGATAATCGACCTACATTTGCGTGGCAGGAGAGTGGGAAAACATTTAGTATAAACCACCCTCACTAGACCTGACAGGGATTCGAACCTCGATCTCCGTGTCTTCAGAAGGCCAGTCTAACACGATAATGATGCCTTAGACCATTGGTCCACTGAAGCGGGTAGCATTGATGTAAAACAGTAGAGATGTAAAAAATAAAGGAAATTATCAATTATTCACCTCAAAACAATATGGATGTTTTATGCATGGAAAATATGTTTTTATTTACCTCTAAATAAACTAAAAATGTTCAACAACTAGCTCAAAATTTCTGACACTCTTTTGTTAGTGAAGCTATGCTTTAAATAATTTAAGCATTTTTGTATGATTTTTCTTGTTATTTTGGATGGAGAAGGTGGGACTACTCCCGCAAGACCAAGGCATTTCTAAAATCTTTACTGTAAAGTATGTGGACTGGTGTTTGCATGCATGAATAGTTTATATATGAGTCTCTAACTGTGTCCGTGTCCGTTATTAAAAAAGTCCGCTAATTGGAAGGTGTTTCGCAGCAAGAGCCCATTTTAGTATTCGGGGTAAATTTAAAGTGTGTTTATAAAGTTGAATCCACTAGTGAGATGTGTCAGTTGAGGGAGTTTCCACTAAATTGATAAAAGGGTTCACGCAATGCCGTAGTTATTCCTCTATTCATAAGTCACTACGAATGTTGGTAATCATAGCGGACAAGTTAAGATGAAACAGGGTATATACAAGTTAAGCGTATCTTGAATATAGGTAGAACTGGCACCTTGCCAAAGGCCCTGCGTATACTCAATGCCACACTCATTAATTTATCAATTTATCAATTTTATGTTTTTTCCATCGCGTTTCACTACCAGTGCGGGTTTTAACACAACTGATTCTGTATATTAATTACGTTAGTGTTGTGGAGATGAGGAAAGAAATAATAGTAAACTAAATGTTCCCACATTTTTTATGGAGGAGAGTGAGCCATAATCTAGGGAAAACCACCCAAAGAACACGTGTCCAGGAATCTAACCGTGACCGTCTTCGGCAATCAAGCCTATTGTAAAGGTGGGTGTCCCACTAATGCGTATCCGCGTATCGTGTCATCGTTGCGTATCACCTAGTGATACGATACGGTCTGATTTCTTCTTGTACCATCACTGAGTATCCGTATCAAAACGGAGGACACGGGACTACGATACGTATCGAACTTGAGTATTCAGTTCTAGTTATTCTGCAGCAATGAGCACATATGTCCTCCCGCGCGTCTTGTTTTCACACTTTATTGAAATGATCAGGATGTTTTGGGTCCCAAATTAAGTAACTTTTACGGTATATTTTTATAAATCTTATGGTTTCCTCCTTACTCCACACCAGTGGGCCAAAAATATATCCATAACAACAATAAACGGGGAAAAAAAATCCACCGTACTAACAAAAACCAAATCTCATACACAAGTTTTCCGCTGGGCGTCCTCGACAGGAATGAGCGTGCAACGCGGTAAAATGGCTGCCTGTACACATACAGTATGTTGCAACCTAGTGCCGTATCATTCCTTTGATGTGACGGCGAAAAACCGACAAATAACCGTATCGTATCTTTGTATCACATTCGACACGGCACTTTGCAACGATCTATCGTCTCCACTGGTAGGCCTACGCAACAAACGGATACCCGGCCTAAGAGTGACGCCTTAGAGCACGCGATCACCGAAGAGTGTATTTATCAGTCACTAAGAATGTTGATATTTGAAGCAGACAAGTTAAGATGAAACAGAGTATACACAAGGCGTATCCATGGACCAGGGCATATATTTTCTCTATGGTATACTCAATGCCACAGTCATTCATTCGTCCATTCATCAGTCTGTGTCATTCCCGCCAAATTAAAACTGTAAAGATTCTGTTATATTATTCTGAAAAGAAAAGTTAGGAAATAAAGAGAGATTTGAAAGTTGATTTGAAACTGCAAAGAAGTAAGTAAAACTCTGTTATTCCACCCCTCCTTCACCGCTATAATATGATGCTAAACAGATCTAGCTGAACATAATCATTTGTTTTTCATCAGCCATGTCCTAGCCTTGGAAACGATTGAAGGAGCTCCCACCACGCAGACAGGATGTCAGAGTGGGTGTCTCGTATAGCTGAATAGTTCAGGAGGGCCAGATTCTAGTCATAAGAAACCTTGATAGATCATAAATAGTAGCTACAAGGGTTTAGTATTTGTATGTATAACCATCCTATTAATTATAAGGTGACCTGGTGATCTAGGGGTAAGGTGTCGAACTTCTGTGCTGAGAGCCCGGGGTTCAATCCTCGGTCCCGGCACAGATTTTTCTGATTGCCAAACCCCTCCTTCACCTCTGACAAGATGTGTATTAATCACAACTTGTGAATGTGAGGAATGCCAGGCCTCCACCGTGGTTCGGATCCCACGTTAAACTGTAGGTCCTCCATTTCATCTCATAATCACCCTACCATTGCACATTAGCGTAAATGCGTACAACCCGAACGGGTAGTAAGACGCGGGGCTAATAATAATAATAATAATAATAATAATAATAATAATAATAATAATAATAATAATAATAACAATAATAATAATTATATATCACCCCCATCGGTGATCACGTGGGTAAAGTGTCATACCTCCCATTTACCTACATGCAATTGTGGATATATTTACTCAAAACTCTACCTTCCTCGTTCATATAATATTAGAGTGATTAAAATCCCTATAGTTCGGATGGGTAAAAAGAAGCTGTAGAAAAGAAAAAGATCATTATTTTACTAAACCTACGTTAGTTTGTAAGCTATTTGCTAGATATTTATGAAGTACATACTGAATACTTTAAGAACAATTTATTGAAGTTACAATTTGGTACGGATTAGATCTTATGTGTAATTTACAAACATTTCTCAAATCTATGCTTAGAAATGACGCGTGGACACGGGAATAGTGCCCGGGACTTTTGAGTTAGCGCACCAATGCTCTAACACTGATCTATCCAGGCTAACAAGATACCCCTAGAATCTAGATATAGATTGGTAGAGCATTGGTGTGTTATTCAAAGGACCCAACTTCGATTCCCGTGTACAGCTTTCCTTTTTTCAATTAATGTTTAAGAAACTCTCTAATAACGTAATGGTTAGTTTGGAAGAATTTCCAATTGTGTGTTTAAGAAATAAATAAAACAAATTCCTTAAATTTATTGATAGTTAATAAATTAATTGGTTACTACGATTAGGCCTAAATAAGAATAAAAATTTAGACAATTCTCATTCAATAGATTAATTAATAAACTAAAAATAGTCAAAATCTAAATAAAATTAATCAAAAAATACAGTAAAAAATAGCTTAAAATACATGATGATATTAGAGTATTAGTCAAATGTAATGTAATATACACCAATTAAATCACAAATAAATACCGGCATTCTAATTGCGAGTCACAAATGTTCTGGCAACTGAACCAGGCTCCAGGCTGGAAACAGTAATGGATGTAAGTAAGTAGGCCTAATGTAAAATGTACTGGCAACTGAACCAGGCCCCAGGCTGGAAACAGTAATGGATGTAAGTAAGTAGGCCTAAGTAAAATGTACTGGCACTTGAACATATAGTAGGATCTTCTGGTCGGAAGAACACTAGCGGTATCTGACGGTTACAAAAGTTACTAAAATCACTTTTATATACTCATTTTTCAAGTTATTTGATTTGTAACTGTCACTTTTGATATATATTATCAATATCGATAAAATAATATTAATAATAAAGTAAAATGTTATCAGCGTTGACCAGAAAAAAATACATTTGTATTTTTTAAAACGTCTTTCCCACACTGTACTTACTGTATGAACAGAAATTATTAGTGATTTGTCTTTTTTTGCTCTTAGCGCTATGTTGCAGTGCGGACAGAGAGGAAACAGCGTCTATTCTCAATGAGTGAGGAAGAGTTTGATGGATTGGAGGGATGAAAGGGGGGGGAGGGAAGGGCAAGGAAGGCCATCCCGACTTCCGCTCCACACATCTCTCTCCTGACAGCCTAGTCTGCGTGGTACTACACAACTCTTCCATTCATTGGACGAACGCAATGTGACTGTTTTGTCCATCCCACATGTCTCGGTAACTGAATTAACCTATCACATCACTTGTTTCAACCTTAAGACTGTACAGTTATGGCCCAATAGCTGGGAAACTAGCTATAGCTCAAAATACATATATATTCTTTCTCCGTTTATTTGAGGTATTTAACGACCACTTTCTAAACTGACTGATTATATCATCACACGACTTATAAACTAACTCAAATCTAGAACAAACACAACTTCCAGCCCCCGGTCGTTAATTCATTACTGTGAAAGGGGAAACCCAAATTTCCCCAATAATAATTTTTTCGGCCATACCATGAATCGAACACGGGACCCCTAGCTCAGTAGACAGACACGCTACTGACTGAGCTAGGGGTGTCAGACTTTAAATTAAATTGTATTCATTGACTTACCGACCCTGCGCTTTATTTTCACGCTCCTTTCCCTTATTATATAGCGTTTTCTATTCTCTCTACTTCTTTACACCCCTTTCACGTTTTCTTTCCCTCTACCTCTTTCTCTCCTTCTATCTCAATCCTTCAATCCCTCTTTATCAACCACTCTCTTTCGCTCTCTCTCTCTCTCTCTCTATCTATATATATATTGAGGTGTGTATGAAATCTCGAGCCAAACTTCGTAAGATTATATGAAATGTCAAAATAAACCTGTTTTTTTTAAAGTAACTATGTGTTGGAAGTGTTTCCTTACGTAACTACATGCCAGTATTGCCATCAAAGAGTTTTATGCCTAGGGTTGTAAACTAGTTAATGAATATAACGTTTTATTGTTAATATCGTGGGTGAAATATTCCTAGCTTTGGCCATTAATCTCAATACAAAAACCTAACCAAAGCAGAAAGTTTTGTCGTGTGCGCTCAAACACGCACACGATCCCTGAGGTAGAGTCTGAACACACGAATGACTAGCAACGATAATGCTTCTCCAGAAACGTTGATTATATAATTATCTGAAGAGTTGTAAGTAAGCCCTTCCGATATGGTCACTTTTATGAAAAGAATGTTTGTTTTGACATCGTCTCTATATATAGCCACACAAAGTTTGGTCGGATAGTTCGTATATAGTGGCGACTGTATATTTTATGATTTAGATCCATATATTTATATTAATAGACAGACAGCCTTGGGTCTAATGAATGGTATCGACCACGCTCGAACCACTAAGGGATTGTATTTTGGATCTTGACCCACAACCTCGTCACTGTATCTGGTTATAATCCCGTATGGGTAGAACACAGGTCGGGTGTGAAAGAAGGCGTTGTAAAGAGGGAGTCAAGTGAAGTCTCGGGCGTTGAGAAATCTCATCAGCGTCGAGCGTCTGCGTCTCTGCGCACAATATTATTTTATTTAAATGAAATTTGACGCTAATAAAAGACGTATTACGCGCCAGATGGGGGATGAACCACGCCCCGCCTTCACGGTCAATTAATAGTCCGTTTCCTGTCGCCCGTGAGACTGAGGTGTGCGCTGTTTTATAAGCCTCGCCCCTCTAAGGTGTGCCTGGTACCCGTCGGTCCTTTATGGTGCTCCGGTCCTAATTTGGTGCTCACCACGAGGGACAACCTTTTTTTTTCTTACTTTTTTTTTCTTCCTTTCCATT
>CABFWO010007497.1:0-24573 GCA_902155825.1 Timema genevievae | reverse complement strand
TTTTTTCTAGAATAATGGAAGGGGAGAGTGATGACCAATGAGGTTGTATATTCATTTCTGGAGTGGATGGAAGGGGAAATGTTTTTTCAGTTCAATATATCTGTGCCCCCCCCCTCCTCCTCATTTACAATTTCTAAATTTGTGCTTGTATAGTAAGCCTACTTTCGACCAGTGCTAATGATTGAAAGTCATTCAAATTTGACAATCTTGAAACATATTAATTAAATGTTAATCTAAAATTTAACAAAGACCTCCAGTAGTACTCCTTATACCGTACATTACTGTAGAATTTATTTACCAAAGACCTCCAGTAGTACTACTTATACCGTACATTACTGTAGAATTTATGTATACATAATAAACGTGACGGACTACTAATATAAATACAAGTATTGTAATATTTTAATTTACTTAACTTACTCACTTGGAGGACACAGAGCTCTTTTTAAAGGATGCCATTAATTATCCTAATCCTTCCATTCCCCAAGGACACGCGTGGCCGGTCAACTGCTCCGCATGGATTTGAATATTTAACAAATCTTACAATTAACGAATGTTAGTTATGGTTATATCCGCAAATAAATATCATATTCTTTAAATTGAAAAATGACACCCCGACACTAGATTACTCTTGGAGAGATCAGTGATAAGATCATTGGCGTACTAAAACAAAGGTCCTTGGTTCTATTTTTTTGTCCAGGTGTAATCTTTCATTTTAAATAATATTATATTTACGAAGCCCACTCCAGTGAGCATTCGGAAAAAGCGTCAGTCTCATTCTAGTTTTACTTGTTTTAGATGGGAGGATGGGGTTTGAACACTGGTTGGATGTACTAAGGTAGCCTGACTTTAATAGTTCCCCACTCTCATGCCCCATAAATGCGGGTACATTTCTCCTACATTATTCCTCATCGCTGTCCTATTAGTGTGAATAGCCCAGGCGGATATTAAAACACAAAGAACAAAATACATATGAATGTATATGTTTAAGCATGTGATTCTAAGCCCGGTTCTTTTAATAATATTAATTAGCATCATTTGTGTAATAAGTGTTACTCCCGTCCGGGCTAGTCACGTGAGAAAGAGATAAACCATTTAGAAAATAATATCCTACTCGGGGTTCAAACTCCTTCACTGATAATTCAGCCAGTTGCTTGAGTGACGACTTCACAGTGTGACCAACATTACGGATTACGGATTATGAATGGGCACGGTCTGCCCCAAGGATATATTACTTTATTTTGTCTCGAAAGGCCATTTTACACTTAATTTCTTTGCCATCTATTCAGGCTATCCAGGCTCTAATGGCACATTTTATTTTACTTACTGTTATAAGGAAGGGAAGGAAAGAAGAACATTCTGAATGCTGAATGAGGAGGCAGAGGACAAGGAGCATTGGTGGTCTAAGTTTATTGACAAAAGGAATTGATCTGTCGTAAGACAGAACACCTAATAATTGTTTTAGTAGCTTGAAGTATAAATCAAGGCATTAGTTTGGTCGCAGGGATTGTAAGACATTCTCTGATAAGGGAAGCCCGTGTTTGATCCTAACAATCCACATTTTTATTTTTTATTTTTTTTTAACTTTGTGGTTCCCATGCGCCTCTCAAATCAAATGGCTGATCATTTTATTTTTTTTAAATACTCATTCACAACTATATGATCCTTTAAATCAACTTGTTTCATGTTGGTGATGGTCAGTACTTGCACTTGAAATTGGTGACGGTTATGATATTATTACTAATACACCCTTGTGCAAAATAATACAACTAAGAATCTGTATGTCCCTAGTATCTTTAATGATTTATTGGTTTGAATCCTGTCTGAAGTTGTCAAGAGAGAATAGTTAAGATGTGTTGTACTGAAGCACTCTAAAATTAGAGAGTTCTAAAATATGTTAGGCCTTGTCTATAGAGTGCTTTAAAAAAAATAAAAAAAAATATATTCCAATAAACTTTCAGGTCTCCCTTTACGCAAATGAGAGTACATTTTCCATAAATATAACCTTCCTAATCCCAAAAACCATTAGCATAATCAGTGCATAAGCGTATTTAACCCTAACGGGTAGTAAAATGTGGTAATAAAAAATATAATCAAAAGCGTAACACTAGTGTGGTAGAATTTGAGTTTTCCGCATTTGCGTGAGATATGAGGACGAAACCATTTTATGAAAATCTAACCTCAGTACACCCATTCTGGATTCAAACCCCGATCTTACAGTCAACAGCAGCCCAGCGTAAATGAGCTCGACATTTATACCACTTGTGACGTGCCCGGGTGCTTAGACTAGACCTATATGTTTTTCTTAACTTGTGCCACTAGATGTCTTAAGGCAAGATTCGAACCAGAGATATTAGAAGGTAGAGAACCAGAGATATTGGATCAGCCAACCATGACACAGCATTCTAAGTTAGAATGTGGTCTCTAACAATTTGGACAAGCTTGATCTATATTAAAAGGTGATGAATTGGTGAGGTTTATAAAGCAATAATTTTAGAGTGAAAAGGAATAACCAACTAAGTCCCATCAATAACAAATAGAATCATCGAAAGGTTAAGGTTTTAAAAAACATTGCTTTGTTACTTATCTGATTAAATTTTATACTATATCATCATTTTTGTTTTAATAGCTACATAAAGACCCGTTTTGGTGGCCACATGGTCTAACACGCTTCTCTTGTGCTAGACTAGACTGCCGATGAAAGGGAGATCAAGGTTCAAATCTTAATCGGGTGTACCGAGGGTGGTTTTTTAAAAATGATTTCCCACTCTTCCTTCACGCAAATATGGGTACACTTCTTCTAAATTTAACATTCCTAATCCTTAAAGCCCTAGTGTTATCATTACATAAGCGTATAACCCAAATGGGTAGTAAGACGCAGTGCTAAAAAAAATCCAGGTAAAAAGTAAAGAAGAACACAATAAATTATATTTTGTTATTTTATTCTATACAATAGTCTACAATAATTTTCACATTCATATATTTAACAAAATGTAATAATTCTAAACACACAAACATTTATTTAACAATATGATTTAAGTAGCTTCATAAGTCAACTAGTATGAACACATTAAAAGTGTAAAATTAATATTAAAGACATTTGCAAAGGGGGGAGCAGAAAAGGTGCATTAAAGGAAACATAATATAAGCAATAAAACCAGATTCCACAGTCACAGCCTAAAAAAACCTTGTTCTAAAATGCCCAGAAAAAAAATATTCTTACAAATATGACTTTTTTTTTGTATATAAAAGCAATTATATTGGATACATTGACAGACAATTATTGATAAGCTTATAAATACTGCCAAACATAAATAGTATGAAGACAAGTGGTATCTCTAAGACAAACATTTAAAGCAACGATCAAATTAATGCAGATAATTCTATTACATACAAATTCCAATGGTGTGTTTAGCTTTAAAATATCATTTATATTTAATAGTTATATTATATCATTTAATAAAAAAACTAACCCAAAACCCCAAACTCAAATATTTATTAAGGTATCTACTTCGAAAAAATACATAAAAAATAGTTATATCACTGTTTTCTTAGAGCAATATTAAAATGTATTTCAGACTTTGTATATCATAAAGATTTATTTCCCTTCTCAAGTATTCAAAACAGAAAAATACTGAAATAATTAATAACGAAGTTTTATTGATGAGACCCAAATTAATAAACATTCTAGGATTATGTTTTTTTCTTTCAACAGCTTCTGGAGGCAAAGGACAATATTCACCAGTGATGTACTACAGCCTACAGGGGATTTATTTTTTCTTTTTATCACTGTAACTTACTACCTGATCATGTTACACGAACATATACTAATTATGCTAATGAGTTAAGGATGAGTAAGGTTGAATTTATAGGAAGGGTAACCACATTAGTTTTGAGGGAGAGTGGGAAACCATTTAGGAAAAACCACGCTCAATACACCCAACCGAGATTTGAACCCTGATCTCCCTGTAATTGGCAGTCTAGTATAACACAAGAGTGACACCTTAGACCATGTAGCCACCAAAGCAGGTGAGCTGTATTCAGAGATGGGGAATTGAATAGGATGATAAAAAGTTAAATATATATTAAGTCAATTCCCTGTAACTTAAGTTTTTACACAGAAACCCAAATTTAAAATATCTTGTTATAATACCTCCCATTACTCGATACTAACAGACCCACGATGGTGGGCGCATGGTTTGATTATACTCTCGCAATAGACTAGACTGCCAAACACGGGAAGATCGAGGTTCGATTCCAGCCAGGTGCACCGAGGAAGGTTTTTCCTAAATTGTTTTTCACTCTCCCTCCATGCAAATAATGGTTAAATTCTTCTAAATTAAACCTTAATACCCCTAACAGATTAGTGTAATTAGTACATAAGTGTACATCACGGATGGGTAATAAGACTTGGTGCTTAAAAAATATAATAATAATAATAATAACAGGTCTTACACAGTTAAAATGTATTGCCTTCACAATGATTAAACAATATTCAAAATGGCCGGAAAACTAAGATATGTTAAATAGTTCGGGATTATTTTTTATAGCTTATAAACTAAATTATTTAGATCATTCTGTGATTTATGTTTAGGCCTAATGATTTTGGAAAAACAAATGGATTATTTAGATTTCAAGGGGTAAAATTAAGTTTGAGAATAAAGCATTACAATAACAAAATTGAGATAAATAATCTGCAATTATTTGTGACAAACGTTAAATATCAATATATCCATTTAGTGAGTGTGAAAATTTGTAAATAAACTCTAAACTAAACCGATATGTCCCTCCTTGTGAAAACTTCAGTTTGCTTAGTACTTAGGTACATTAACCAAAATTCTAAACCATGTTTAATGAAGTGGGTTAAAATTCAAATAGTGGAACACTGTGATAATGTGAAAATAGTAAGTGAAGTTTAAAGGACCCTTATGTTTACATATCATCACACTGATTCAACTAAGTCACCATAAATAATTCTAAATTCACAACCAAGTTGATAAATAAATGAACTGGCTTGTTAACAAATATTGTACTTGTACTTGGAGCTTAGGTTTCTGAATTAAGTCCAAGTCTTGATACAGAACCAAGTTTTAATCAACCATCATTTTGACAAAAGCCATATCACTTACAATAATTCATACATACATTTGGGAGTAAGTTAAATTGTTATGATATCTATTTGGCTAAAATAAATTCTTAGCTGTATACATTGAAAAATTATATAGGAAATAAATAGAAATAGAATACTAATTTTACAATTATCTTACAATTTTTGAGATCAATTTTTATTGCACAAAACAGGGGTCTATAGGAATATTATCTCCAAACAAAAAATTGTGTGCATTATTAAAAATAAGTTTTAGACTTATGTTAGCCTAACTCAACACGGGAGAATAAATTATAATACAATTTTATTGGTAATGACACAAACTATCAAAAGGGAAAGATCAATCATATTTTATGTATGAATAGTCAAAATAGCTCTCGTCACTTATGTAAATGTCAGATTTCTACAGCCATATGAAAATTCCACTTGATGTACATAATGATTTCTAACATATTCAATTCTTCTATTGATATAATAAAAAGCGGACTCTATTCTAGATTTAGTTCAGATACTTTTTTATATCTGGTCAACGATATGAAAGTAAAGTCAAATTTAGTCCTGAGAATTAAATGTTTGGAGACAGTTGATTTAGACTATATTCTGTATTTGAAAAATGTACATAAGCACAATCAAATAAGTTTTTATTGAACCTTAACATATTATGTTCAATATTAAATAAATAGGCGGTCAACCACTATCAATAAGGTAATAACTGGTTTTTAGTGAAACAAATATAATTACTCTAAGGAAATTAGGTACCACTATATGATTGCATTAATAAACATAATAAGTATAAGTATTTATAATTATATATATTAATATATGTATAAATAAATATACATATACACATATATATAACAAATTATTATACTTTAAATATTAATTTATCACCTGAAACAAGCCAATACATTTTCAGTTACTTTGATCAGAGGAGGTTGAAAAATACATTTAACTTATTAAATAATAACAGCTATGCAATAATTGTAGCTGCACTTTAATAATCAATAAATAAACTGATAAAATTTGTATCAAAGAAACAACAATTATAAGAACCAATCTGTCTTTCTCAATACTCCTTCTTTACAAACAATGCCTCTTTGTTACTATGTTGGCTTTTGTATAACACCTTTTAAATGTTTGCCCCCTCTGGAATCCCATTCCAAAAGCATGTTTCAACTTTAACTTGTAATTGTATTTTGGTGCATCTTTTACACAAGTTTGGAAAAAATATAGGCATATAAATAAATTATTAGTGTAGAAGTTTGAGCATAGAATATTATTATTTATACATTTTCAGAATGTGTACATTATTTATTGAGTTATATGTGACAACTTTATTAAGTGCGACTAAGTATAATGTTAACTCTGCTTCCCATGAAAGGTAGCATTCTCTTCTAGACAAATTATACTATGTCCCTAATATTATAAGCCAGCCCCGTTCAAATTATGACCCATGATCACATTTGGCCCATCACAAATTTGTATGCTGTCCACACGCTATAACTATTAAAAATACCGGAATTAAAAAAATTAATGTTAATGGAAAATCTACAATTTTTCAACAGCATTTATAATCAATTTTAAGATTCTCAACTACTTAATTTACACCTGACATTAAAAAAAAGTTGAAAGATGCTTTTTAATAAATTGCATTCATCTCATTAAGTTCTGCTTTATTGGAGACTAAGAAACTTTTTTGCTTTCCCCTTTTTTATTTTCTATGTGTAATTTTGTTTTTTAATCAAATGTGTTTACCAAAAATCGTATTTTACTTGGCTACCCATTCTTATATTTAAATTAACAATGCAGCCCTTCAGCTCAAAAATGGGTCCAGGCCTGTTATAAGCTAGTCCATAGTAGAAATGTGTAAGGTAAGCTTGCTATATTTCATGGTAATCAGACTGTACTAAGTTTGGTTGGAGTCAATTTAAAGATTTTTTTAATACAAATTAATTTTATTTTCAATATCTTTAAAAGTAGCTAAGATTATATTTAACAATATTAATCATTTTGAAAATCAATGTCCTTCACCAACAATAATATCATAAAGATTGAAATGAAGCCGAAATGAGCCAACAATTTGGAAAGATATAGTTGTAACGTTGTATCAATATATGTCACCAATAATTACTATTAATGAATGCAACATATCATTCTAGTTACAAAACTATGTTCAAAATTGAGTTAGGGTCAGGTAACATAACAATATCACAGACATGTGGAATATTCCTCTTCTGCATACAGTAACCATAATTTTCTCACATTATTCCATTGTCAAAGTTACAATTTAGTTTACTAGTGTTATGGAGTAATCAACATAGTAAATGTACCTAGTGTTATGGAGTAACCAACATAGTAAATGTACCTAGTGTTATGGAGTAACCAACATAGTAAATGTACCTAGTGTTATGGAGTAACCAACATGGTAAGTTTACCTAGTGTTATGGAGTAACCAACATGGTAAATTTACCTATTGTTATGGAGTAACCAACATGGTAAGTTTACCTAGTGTTATGGAGTAACCAACATGGTAAATTTACCTAGTGTTATGGAGAAATCAACATGATAAATTTACTTAATGTTATGGAGTAATCAACATATTAAATTTACCTAGTGTTATGGAGTAATCAACATATTAAATTTACCTAGTGTTATGGAGTAATCTACATATTAAATTTACCTAAGCTTAGGGGTTGCATGTTATTTACTGTCCCATCAAAACTCATTTTAAAAATATATATGAAGTAAATTGTTAGCCTACTTAGCAATGTCATCCATCCAAGTCAACATCATTGTCACTCTCATGATATAATATATATTAACATTGCTATGAACCAAATTTTGGTACAATTGCAAACGAGTAATAGCATTACTGTGAGCCATTATTCTGCATTTTTAAGCAACTTCGAAAAAAAAAAGTGTTCAATTCAACCCATTTGTTTGGGTTTTTTTTATGTAAGGTCAAGCATATTTTTTTATCAGATACACGTATTTTGATTATTCTTTATTTCTATTTTGAATATCAAGTTCCTCTTGGTGTTCATGTTTAAGTTTCTTCTAGATAACTTAAATGGAAGATAGAAATAATAAAATATTGGAATGAAACAAAAATTACATCATCTACATAAGTGACTGGGATTTTTTATTTTCCTCATTGCCAAGCATTGGACTGTTGTTATAGCGTGATGATCTCAGTCCAATATTCAAAATATTTTCAACATGCAAAATTTCATCAAAAAAATGTTTGTTGCAGGTATTATCGAAGACAAATTGTATGTGCATAAAGTGCACTGCTTCTCTAGGCATAGTAAGTTGTAGATCAGCAAACATATTAAATAGTGATTTAAAAGTTTCTTGATTGAAAAAGTGTCTTTGGTAAGAGCCACTTGACGCATAAATTGCAAGTGACTCTTTCTTTAGCCAGCTGTTTTGTTTTATAATATCTGGTAGTTACTGTTCCATGCAGCCGTCAATCGACGCGCTGTTCTATAAACTCGCTTGATAATCTCCTATGTATTAAACTGAGGCGATTAGAAGGCTCGTGAATCAATTATAGGCGCTGTGATCGTTGCTCAGCAGTCTCTTTTAATAGACGTTCGTGAATCAGTAAGAGGCGCTGTGATCGTTGCTTGGCAGTCTCATTTGATAGACGTTCGTGAATCAGTAAGAGGCGCTGTGATCGTTGCGCGGCAGTCTCATTTGATAGACGTTCGTGAATCAGTAAGAAGCGCTGTGATCGTTGCTCAGCAGTCTCTTTTAATAGACGTTCGTGAATCATTGAGAGGCGCTGTGATCGTTGCTTGGCAGTCTCATTTGATAGACGTTCGTGAATCAGTAAGAAGCGCTGTGATCGTTGCGCGGCAGTCTCATTTGATAGACGTTCGTGAATCAGTAAGAGGCGCTGTGATCGTTGCTTGGCAGTCTCATTTGATAGACGTTCGTGAATCAGTAAGAGGCGCTGTGATAGTTGCTAGGCAGTCTCATTACGCTAGTGTATCTAACTGAGCCGATCTTTTATTTTGTAGAAAAGAAATCTCTTGATACACTACTTACATTGTCTGTAATATTATTGGGAGCTAATTGCATTGTCTGTGACATTAGTAAGGACCAATTACGTTGTCTTTAACATTATTTAGGACCAATCAAATTTCTGTGAAATTAATCAGGATCGATTACATTGTTTGTGACATTACTAAGGATCAATTACATTGTCTGTAACATTATTTAGGACCAATAAAACTGTCTGTGAGCTTAATGTGAGTCAATTACATTATATGTGACATTATTAAGGAGCAATTACACCTGTAACATTATTTGGGACTAATCAAATTATACGCGACATTATTAAGGACCAATTACATTGCATTTGACATTGTTAAGGACCAGTGACATTGTCTCCAACATTATTTAGGACCAATAAAATTGTCTGTGAGCTTAATGTGGATCAATTACATTATTTGTGACATTATTAAGGACCAATTATATCTGTAACATTATTTGGGACCAATCAAATTATACGCGACATTATTAAGGACCAATTACATTGTATGTGACATTGTTAAGGACCAGTTACATTGCCTCCAACATTATTAATGACCAATTACATTGCATGTGACATTGTTAAGGACAAGTTATATTGTCTCCAAAATTATTTAGAACTAATCAAATTGTATGTTTCGTTATTAAAAACCGATTACAATGTATGTGACTTTTTTGAGCATCAACTGTGACATTATTTAGGATCATTTACATGATTTTGTGACCTTATTGAGGGCCAGTTGCTGACGTCATTCTGGCTAGTGTTCCATGGTGTAAAGGGGCATCACCTCCTGATCGCCCCAAGTGCGTGTCTCCTATTAGACCGTCGGACGAGGAGCCAACATATTCACGTATTGTTGCTAAGTCACGTGAGGGGGGCAGGGGGCGCCCCCGCCGCGGGCTGCCTGTTGTTAGTGGTGGTGACGATGGGGGTGGTGGGGGTCAGAGGTGGTGCATACGGGCAGCCGATGTATTGGTCGGCGATGCGGCCCCCTTCTCGAAGACCACTTAGAAAGGCGCCATGCACTGTAGCTGGATAGTTCCTGATGGTGTGTTCACCTGAAACACAAAACAGTGCGATTAGACTTTTTGGAGGGCTCAGAATTTTGTATTTCTTCTCAAACCACAATGTTATTAATAATTCACTAAACAAATGATAGCTCCAGGATAAAATTGGCTCATTACGAGGGAAATTTATGCGCCGATTATAAAAATGACACTAATTTGTGTGTGTCACATTTATATCAAAAGTTATACTCAAAAATTAATTCTAAAAAAAAACAACAGTTTTTAGTACCATAAAATTATACATATAATATACCATCGTCATCATGTACTTTTTTCACGTCAAAATGTACCAATTTTATCCTAGATAGTTTTTCACTCTCTCTCCACGCAATTTTGGGTACACTTCCTCTAAATTCAACATTCATTCCAAACACATTAGCGTAATTAGTACATAAGCGTACAACCCGAACGGATAGTAAACCACGGTGCTGAAAAAAGGTTGTACACGTGACCTAATTTATGGGAATGCTTAAATGTGTTGTTTTTTTTACAAAGCTATAGATAAATATAACGCGTAAGCTCTTATCACTAAACGAACACGAATAGAGAGTGAACACTGCAAGTCCTACAGAAGAATACACGATATAAAGAAGAAATGCGGGGTGTGGGAGACTATGAACCATTTAAAATGAATATAGTGACAAAGTCTCCAAGGCCGTAGCCAACCAATAATTTCAGGGGTTGGTGGGCACATCCCCCAATTGCCCGACGCTAGAAAAAATTCTAAATGATAAAAAGTTTTAGAAGCTATCTGAAATGTATTTTATGTCAACACTACTTCCTAACTGCCGAAGGCTAGGAAAAATTATATATACTAAACACCTCTAGAAGTTATATAAAGTGGTTTTGTAGTAGCATAGCTCCATAACTGCCGAAGGCTAGGAAAAATTATAGATATTAAACACCTCTAGAAGCTATCCGAAGTGTTTTTTATGGCAAAATAAGCCCCTAGCTACCGAAGGTTAGGAAAATTTCTAAATATTAAAATACTTTACAAGCTCTCTGAAGTACTTTTTATGGCTACACAGCCTCCTAATTTGTACTTGTTTCTTAATTTTGATATTGTTTGAACCATAAATAAAGCTATATATATTTAGTTCATAGGATTTCGGGGTGGGGGGGAGATTGAACCCCCAACTCCCCCCCCCCTATAGTCTCAGGACAACTCCACTTTAAACCTATTGTCGATACAGACAACAGTCAGACAGTGCAACAAAACGCAAGACATCACCCTCCTAACAAAATAAAATAAAGGAAACATACAAACAAATAGTCCATTTCGAAAATTACTTGTTACAAAAATTGTGGGTCGGGCCATTTCACCCTTTAAGTCCGGGTCACTGGAACTAAACCAGGGAGTGTGAGAGGGGGGTAGGGCGCATCATGATGCAGGAAATGACATATTTTGTCCCGGAAGTACGAGGTATTAAGCTTTTAACCTCCCCAAATCTCCCTCCCCAAAGAGATGAAAAGTCCTACCCAGATAATACTGCATTTCCTGCCCCCGGCACTGTTAGCCTCCAACCCCGACACTTCATATAATGGAGCGGTGCAGTAGTAAAGATGAGTTATGGTGCTGGAAGCGATAGTTTTTAGTTCAGACGGTCAAATGGGGCGTGAATTATGAGTTTTCGCGACGTTCAATGTGTTTACAAAATAGAGAATTACGTGGCCGCGACACAATAGTGTCATTTCGAGCTTGGCACCCACAAAACTAAGTTAATTGACGATATTTACAGATTTTTACCTAGAAGGCCCAGGTTCAATACCTATTAGCTAATATCTACAAGAATGCTTATCGTTCTTCCAAATAAAATGGCAGTGTAGGAGCTTCCTAGGATTGTATTACAATTTCATTACCATAGACTATACAAACTACTATTTTGTATTAGGAGTAGATAACGTTCAATTGGAACAACTAATTATATCAGCACACGACTTACAAATAAACTTAGTTTTATATACTTGCATACATAGTCGTAAGGTCTAATTCGTCAATTTCACATTAGATTTGATTGCCAGTGACGGGGAAATCGGGATTCAAATCACAGCCTTTTTTTATAAATGGTTTTCCACTCTCTCTCTCTCTCTTTTCACACAAGTGCGTGAATATTTTATATTAAATTTATCCTACTCATCCTTTACGCATAGGTATAGTTTTGAAGTTAGATCGAGCGGGTAAGATGCAGTATGAAAAAGAAAGAAAAAAGTTTCATCTTTCAAAACTAACCAGCCATGTTCAAAGCTTCCAATAATTTACGAATATTTCAAACATGCTTGGAATGATATAGTTATTCAATTAAGTGAAAAATGACAACCTGGACATTGGAATCGAACCAAGGACCTTTAATTGTACACGCTAATGCTCTACTATTGAGCCATCCTGGTCAGTCTTGTATCCAGGTAAACCCTTCATCTGTATCCATGCTGTCATTTTTCAATTTATTTTCATTTTATTCAGCTATCAGGAATGATCCTGTGGACAATTAATCACGAATCCATTTGTGATAAACTTTAATTAAAATATGATATAGCTACTTTATCAAATAAATCAATACAGCTATTTTATCAAATAAATCAATAAAAACTTAGTGTATTCATAATCAGAATGACTATAAAATCTCAGAAATAAAATTCCCTGTCTTTTCCCTGAACCCAAAATCCAAATTTTGCCGAATAAAACCAATTTCAACGTTTATAAAAATGTTTAAAAATAAATCAAAATTAATCTGTTACAAATAACTGTTTCTGAAATACACTCACACATAAATATTCAAATTATAAAATACTTTGATGAAAGTTGTTTTAGAAAAGGATATAAATGGAATTTATCTTCTCTAGACAGTGAAATTATACCATTTTCCTGGATTAGGATTAAATAAAAAGTTATCTAACTTATCTCTGATTTTCTTGGTATTTATGAATTAAACTTTTACAGGTTTTCCATTTTTTTTTTGACAGTGTCCGCCCCGATGACACATTTAAAATGAACGTACGATATTTATGTACACTTCATTTAAAGTGAAAGTTATCGAGATTATCTTGCTTGTTTCTACTAGGATGAAGCTTGTGTAATAGGGCCATAGTGGAGATTGGAGTGTACACGTTAAAAAAAAATATGTACGCAAATATCCGAGAACTTTTAAGAAAATACCAATGATTTCAACAAATTTATCATAAACTCAAAACCCTAAATATAACTCTCATGGGATATTAATTAAAAGTAATTAAATTGTTCTCGCAATCAATATAATGTTATTTTTTCCTACAAGTATTTATAATATTTGTTGAACTACAATGATGTCAAGCATAAAGTTAAAACAATTCAAATTAACTATCTTCTAAAATAGGCATGTAGTATTCTTACTTAGAACAACAAAATATAAAAAGTTTGTTTGAATTTAGGCAGAAAGTTTAAAAATTGATTTGTAAGAATTTCGACAAAACTGAGTACACACTAATCTCATGTTCAACACTTTGTCTGAACACCAGGGACATAACACCTTAACTAGAAGCTAAATAACACTTTAAACCACAGAAGATACAGTAGCCCCGTGGCTTCTTTGGTGCTGACTGACAGTTCACAGCTGACTTCTGACAGTCAACAGTTAGGTATATACCTAAATTTTGACTGTCAGAAGTGACAGCTGCTAAACACATGTTTTTGCAGATCATATGGTTTGGCGTAGCGATACATGATTTGGTCTGGTAACTTTTCAAAGCCGTCAGCTTTCAGCTGTGAGCTGTCACTCAGCACCAAAGAAACCATGGGGCTACTGTAGCTTCCAACTGACAGGGTTGCTGAAGTGGTAATAGGTAAATGTAAGGGCGCTACAACGACCCTAGTTCTAGACGTCATAAGAAAGTAGTCAGTCTTAAGTATCCAAAGAAAAAGGTATTGAGCTGTGGATTTGCACAAAAATAATAAAACTCTTAAACCGTCACTGGGCTTCACATTAAACCCTATGATTTAGACATGCAAGAAAGTTGACTTAGGCGATTGTTATCCTTGGCAAGATAAGTTCTTATTTATGTATAAAATACTATTTCTGCTACTGCGGCTCATTCAGCGTGGCTACAACGTGACTAAGTGTTTGTAGATGATAATTTACTGTATTTCACAAAATTAAATTAATAAAAAAAGATTCGCGCTTATCAAACGTGACTGACTCTCTTCCACATTAGGTAGAACACCTTTTAACCGGTAATTCAACTATAACCCGCGATATATGATAGTTATATGAGCCTACATAGTTGGCGTCCAAGTCTTCGGCAGCCAATATATCCAGCCACTGAATTACAGGGCGGAGATCGGATCCCAAAGAGAAAAGGTTCGTATTATCATAACCAACTGTCCGACAAGATAACACAAGATTTTTTTGTTGTGTTTTTTTAAAAGTAGACAATGTCTTTGGTACCAGAGTCAACCCCCATTGTTCCCGGTACCTAAACAACCCCATCGCTCAAACCAGTCGAACAGAGGCTGATAATTCAACAAGAGGGCGATCGACCAGAGACCATAAAGATTTATGCCACGTTCCATCCAACAATAAATCTGAAACTTAATCCGAAATTAGTTACCGCAGGAAATCGAGAGTCGTAAATTTGTTAGTTACCTCAAGCGTCTATCTATTTCTCTTTTGGCTCAAAAAAATAAAAACAACAAAGTGTGTTCATCTCGTACCATTTAGATTCTGTTTATTGATAAAAATTACAAACGCCCGTTGCCATGACATGTACAACATATTTAAAACATGACTGGAATATAGTTATATTGGAATGTGATTGTGTAAATCTTGCTAATGCCTTAAAGTTGCTTCTCAAACATATGGCAGCTTGGATAGCAGAGACACAACATTTTGTTTCGTCGTAAATATTCAAGTACAAACAGATATTGTTTGGTAATAGACTAATTTTCGGTAGGAATTTGTTGAAACGAGGGGCTGTTTTTGGGAAAGTTTTTGCTACGAAATGGATAGTTATTATTGGTACCATTTCCCATAGGAACGAATAGGTTGTAATCTGGATGG
This sequence comes from Timema genevievae, assembly GCA_902155825.1. NCBI lineage: Eukaryota > Metazoa > Arthropoda > Insecta > Phasmatodea > Timematidae > Timema > Timema genevievae. The sequence goes on along the minus strand of CABFWO010007497.1, from coordinate 9,330 downwards.
ATACCCGAAAGAGCCTTTTTTTTTTGTTCTGTATTCCAGACAAGGTCCAGCGGGATGGACGAAAGAAGGTCATCTGGACCAGTATTCTGCCTTAATAACTCATAGGGACGGAAAAAATTAAAGTATAAACTCAAGACTTTTGTTATTTTTTCCTGACAATTCGACCTTGTGAATGGGCAAGATGTAACCAGGATTTCTATAGACCTGTAGTATTTCTTCCGGACAGCTCGATCTTGTGAATGGGCAAGATGTAACCAGGATTCTATAGACCTGTAGTATTTCATCCTGACAGCTCGACCTTGTGAATGGGCAAGATGTAACCAGGATTCTATAGACCTGTAGTATTTATTCCTGACAGCTGGATCTTGTGAATGGGCAAGATGTAACCAGGATTCTATAGACCTGTAGTAATTCTTCCTGACAGCTCGACCTTGTGAATGGGCAAGATGTAACCAGGATTCTATAGACCTGTAGTATTTCTTCCTGACTATTCGACTTTGTGAATGGGCAAGATGTAACCAGGATTCTATAGACCTGTAGTATTTCTTCCTGACTATTCGAACTTGTGAATGGGCAAGATGGAACCAGGATTCTATAGACCTGTAGTATTTCTTCCTGACTATTCGAACTTGTGAATGGGCAAGATGTAACCAGGATTATATAAACCTGTAGTATTTCTTCCTGACTATTCGAACTTGTGAATGGGCAAGATGGAACCAGGATTATATAGACTTGTAGTATTTCTTCCTGACTATTCGACCTTGTGAATGGGCAAGATGGAATCAGGATTATATAGACTTGTAGTCTTCCTACCTGAATATTTGACCTTATGAATGGGCAAGATGGAACCAGGATTCTAGAGAACTGTAGTCTTCCTACCTGAATATTTGACCTTATGAATGGGCAAGATGGAACCATGATGCCTTAGATCTGTAATCCTCCTGCTAGCCATTTGGCCGTAAAGGGCAGCAGAGAAGGTCCCAACGTTGTTCATCTATGGCTAACCAAGATAAATGGCAGGTGTTGGACAAGTACGCGCCGGTGTGTTTTTGTTGTTGTTTTGTCTTATTCTTGTGGGAAGAAGATTGGGGGGATACGAGGTATATGTCGGAGTACGATATGTTTTTTATTTATATTGGTCAATCCTTCACTTTTACAGGTAGTATATGTTTTAGGAAAAGAAAGAACGCAGGCTCTTCTCAGGTGTTTGTTTACAAGTTGTCTAATAACGGCATTTTGGGTGTTTCAACACAACTCGCTTGGAGCCAATATGGAAAAACTGAAAATATAGTTTTAAAAAAATTAAGAGATTATAAAACGAGCTGATTAGTTACGCTTTTAGGACCTTGTTTGTCAAAGACAGTACTATCTATCCTGTTACGGTAATTAAAGTATTTAAGTCCTTAAAGTTATAAATTTGACTAAGTAACTTTTATATTTTATTATATTTTTGGTAGGTCTAACAATTGCTTCAGTAAAAAATATATTAACACTGCAATATTTTTATGGGATTGGCCATTATAATGTTTTAAAACCACTAAAATCATCCTTGATTATCTGACAATTTGATGTTGCGACCCTTATCAAAAATTACTTTGTTTGTTTTTGGAAGGCTAGATATATGTTTCTAACAATTTATTTGGATCATAGAACTGTGATATTTCGCGTATAGTGTGAACCATACTTTAAAATGACAAACCACTTCTTAATTAGCGCGGGATTTCTGAAAGATTTCCAACGCGTTCTAGGCGGCCACAAACACTTTGAATAATTACTACAATTTAGTCCAATTTTGAATGTGTTATTTAATTAAAGATAAACGCTTTTATTTGCTATTTTTGTATTTTTATAAATATTCTATTGAGCTATTAGGTCTTTATGCATTTACCAATAAAACTCTCCATTACATTCAATAACTTACCATTGAATACATTTTTGGGTGTTAACAATGAGAACAGTTTGTCATGGGGGCTAACACCCTTGTGTAAAATAATATATTACCAAGTCATTATTATAAAGATCCACTCATACACACGAGAGATATCTCGTGAGATGTTGCCTTGAGTTATACATAGTGTATTTTGTCTTTTACTCCCTCCCAATAAAGAGAGTCAATAGTTTGGACACATTTCCGTTTGTTGCGTTTTGGTTGAAAAGTTATGGTTTCGGTGTTGAATGAGGATAAAAACTGTATAATTATTAGAGTAAGGTTTGCGCTAGTGAGTGGTTTTTTTTAAATACCGGAAGTGTTTATTTGTACAGTTCAATTTTCAAAGGAAGATCAGATATTTGGATAAATTGCTCGATATACTTTTACATATTCATACAATAAGTTTTGTTGTATGCAAATGTCACTTTTGATATAATTATATCAAGCTATAGAATAACACTAATTTAATTGTGAGATATAGTAAACAATCAATGAATATCAACACACAGGCTGTAAATTAGCCTTAAACTATGAGTGAAGTATGACCCTAAGCCCGGGTCGAATCCTGGATAGCTCAGTGGTTGGAGCATTGTGGCAATAATTTAATAATCCCGGGATCGATTCCCGTGTCCAGGTGTCATTTTTTAATTAATTCAAATTAAATAATCAGCAATATTGGGCGCCAAAAAACTGTGTTTGTATTTTCTAAAAGAGTATTCCTATGAAAATTTGACTGTTTTGAACTGTTCTGATACCTTAATCTAATGTTCACACACACAAACCAAACGTCTAAAAGGTTTTGGTTCGGTATAATTTTATTTTATCAAATAAATATCATAATCTTGGCACCAAAGTTGAATGTTTGGTACCTGTATTAAGTGCTAGCTTGTATTGTATTATATTATACTCGTATATCTGTATTTATGAATAAATAATCTTTTTCAACCTTCCATTGTGACAGATTAAAGTGAAAATTACAGCGTTTTAACTAAATGGTCTTGAAAAAGTTTGCATAGCTAAAAACATCGTGGACACTGATCGAGTATAAATATCAATGGTCGGGCAAATTTAGTTTTAAATGTCCATTGTCCATATTGTATTTTGTTGAGCTACAAGTCTCACAGTAAGTTCGGACCAACCATGACTAACATCAACTACCAACTAACCTAAGGACGACGGTTAATTTTAAGGGAATGAACAAACGCTTGTAGTTAGGGAGGAAAAAATACCAATATAATAAAAGCCTTACAGCCGGTCGGAATATTAAACCCCTTGCTCCAAAGTTAGAATCAAGAGTAAGGAAAAGAAATTACACGGGTTTATGACGGATTTTAACACCAGTGTCACACCCATGGAGGGGCAAATGGGTGCCCCTTTCCCACCTCAAATTAATTTTCATAAATAGGCTGGGAGACGACCATTTCAAATGTCTTGTAGAAGCATTTAATTTTCCAAAAAAATTGCCAGATCAGGACCACACCAAATGGCTTCCAGGTGTATGTAATTTTCAAAATAATCTCCAGGCAAAGACTATTTTAAATAGCATGTAGAGCATATAATTTTAAAAAAATCAGGAGGAAGACTAATTTAAATAGCTTCTAGAGACAGAGGTCAAGGATCGAAACCAAAGTGGATGTAATCGGGTGTTATTTTCCTAAATGATTACTCACTCTACCTTCATATCCCATTATTGTAAATGTACGGAGATTCCCCATGGCTAGTAGGGCACAATGTATAAAATATAAAAATTAAATAAGGTTCAAATCAGTAATCATCGTCTTGCCATGCCTACCAACTCGTCATACTCGACAATATTAGAAATAATATCAGCTCGACACACTCAATGTTTAGAGGAAAATACAGGTATTGCAGTAATACAAACGAGAACGTGATATATTTATAGCTGAGTGAAAGTTTATTTTAGCATCTCGTACAGGGATATTCCTTTTCGTTACTGGCCCATATTTCAGGTGGAAAATCAACACAATTTTTGAAAACATAGGGCCAGTTTTATAGTGAGATTGAGTACGCCCTTTAAACCTTTAAAATCAGCATCAATGTCCAATTAACGTCATTACTTAACATATATTAAAAAACATGTATGTTTAGCTGTCTTCGTATTATGATATAACTGGCGTGTACTGCGTGACGTGAGCAATGACATAATCAAATTCCTGCTAGTGGCGCTACCTTTCTATCCACTTTACATTGACGACACTTACCCAAACTCGAATGGAATGGTCCAGTTTTACATATGAAGCTGGCCTATTCCATTCTGGTATAGGTCTGCATTTAGTGTAGCACCACACTTGAGGCTTACTAAGTCTGACTATGAAACTGGGCCTCTGAAAACTCAAATATGTTTATGTTATTTGTTAATTTAATTTATTTTAGGTTAAGTTAGTTCGTTCCACAATAATCGTGGTAGACCTTTGCGATGACATGAAACACACGTGTTATCATCTTGAGGTACAGGAGACACGTGACGAGTCGATGAGTATCTATTTGATTGGCGATGAATGGCATGTGGCGAATTGATAAATAAACAGTGTGGTATTAACAATAAACCTGTGGCGAGTTGTTAAATAGTGGGATGTAAACAATAAGTGCGTGGTGAGTTGATAAATGGTGGGATGTAAACAATAAGCGCGTGGTGAGTTGATAAATAGTGGGATGTAAACAATAAGTGCGTGGTGAGTTGATAAATAGTGGGATGTAAACAATAAGCGCGTGGTGAGTTGATAAATAGTGGGATGTAAACAATAAGCGCGTGGTGAGGTGATAAATAGTGGGATGTAAACAATAAGTGCGTGGTGAGTTGACAAATAGTGGGATGTAAACAATAAGCGCGTGGTGAGTTGATAAATAGTGGGATGTAAACAATAGGCCCGTGGTGAGTTGATAAATAGTGGGATGTAAACAATAAGCCCGTGGTGAGTTGATAAATAGTGGGATGTAAACAATAGGCCCGTGGTGAGTTGATAAATAGTGGGATGTAAACAATAAGCACGTGGTGAGTTGATAAATAGTGGGATGTAAACAATAGGCCCGTGGTGAGTTGATAAATAGTGAGATGTAAACAATAAGCCCGTGGTGAGTTGATAAATAGTGGGAGGTAAACAATAAGCCCGTGGTGAGTTGATGGATGCCCTTTCAAATAACACTCTGCTACCCGCACCGGTGGACAAGTAGACTAAAGTCTTGCCTGAGCTGCCTATTTAAGAGCAGGTTCAGGTTCCAATTCCAGCCGTGTATACTGATTAATAATTTTAAATGCCCCCCTTCCCCCTGTGACATCAAGAAAATGCGGGCACATTTCCAATATATTGTATTCTCCCTGTTTAGCCCCAGTGATAGAATGCAGATATCCCACCCGAAGCAAGAAGCGATAAAAATAAAATACAAATAAAACATCCACATGCCATCTATTTTTTTCCATACGAGACACTACTTAGTATCTCTTAATTTCTTTCATCCATGACTTGGCGTCAAAACCCTGTCCCGATAAGAAGGTAACAAATAGCATAAACACCACCAAGGAAGGAGAAAAGACCTGGGACATTCCTAGAGGCTGGACACAATAAACTACCAGGCACAATCAAAAACCTAATCTCACAACAATCTCTCTCTTTCTCTCTACAGAGGTCATTTGCGTTACCAGACATTCTATTTAAACATTTTTTTTTACCAAACCAACATTATTAGTTAAGAGCAATTAATAATTAAGACGTGGCAATGGCTGAACCATCAACGCCTTCACTTATCCTATCTGATAAGGCGGTGAGTTCAAGTGAAAACTTTCGACCAAATAGCTTACTATTTATCTCTCAGATCTCAAATGGGTGTGAGGGGGAGGAGAAGGGGTAAATTAAAATTTAGTGGTTCAGTGAAGAATGTTTGTGAATCAAGTCCATCCAAGTCCTCGGTATCTTGGTAAGAGAACTTCACGCGGGCAGACATTTTTGATGGATAAAAAAATTCCGCGCATCAAATTACAAAGTGTATAAAATATTTAATGGTAAATGGTGTGAAAATCTAAATTTTACTGTAAAGATTTAATATATACTATGGCTTGGCGTATGTAGTAGGATTTTGGTAGGAAAGAACGTTTAGAAAATATAGACATACGCCTATGGCTTGGGTCCAAGTCCAGAAATAGATAGGTCTTTTCCTGAATTCATGTTTTATACAGGGGCGAACTATGAGGATAATTTTAAACAAGCAAGTGCAAGTTAAAGGAAAACCTTTATTTTACCTTGGTTCCTGAGCTTAAGCTCAGTAAAATGCGCCATTTCCTACTATCCTATTACTTTTCCAAATCCTAAAATTTCCAACTTAAAAAAGATCCTTACGAAGTATATATATACAATTTTAATTGCATCTTACTACTGGCTATTAACGTTTAATTAGTCTAATAGTGTAGGGCAGGTGTCGACAACCTTTTTTGGGCAAAGATCGACTTACAAACTTATCAACGGTCCCACGATATTAAAACTTTTAATTTTCTGTTAATATAACTTATTGTGAGCGTTCAAGGTTATTTTGGTTGCATTCAAATCTTATTTAAAATAGTACTTGATAGATTTGCTAGCTTAGAAGACTAAACATTGAATTATAACGCAAATGTATTTTTCTTACGAAATGGACCGGTCGATCGGGACAGACCAGTGGCCGATTTCTGGTTTTGAGCTGCGACCTCCTCGTCACCAGCAAACTAGACTAAATAAAATTGACGTTTAATCAGAGTGTGACACCTTAGCTCAGTCAGCCCCCTGTTTGTCTACTGAGCCTAGAGTACTAGGTTCAATTCCTAGTATGGCCAAAAATTTGATCATTTGGTGAAATGTAGGTTTCCCCTTTTTACCGTGATGAATTAACGGCCGGGGGTTGGATGTTGTGTTTGTTCTAGATTTAAGACAGTTAATAAGTCGTGTGCTGATAAAAATCAATCGGCCCAGAAAGATCACGTTAATACCTCAAATAAATTAAAGTGAAATTTATACTCAACTAATCTAAAAAAAAAACGTAGCCCCATTTCCAAATACAGCTCTATTTACAAAGCAATCGTCATTTAAAACATAAAAAATAAACCTTGTGTTCTAAAGAGCTCGTTTTCACAACGAACTAGATATGAACAATGTCCAAACGCCAAAGATCATTAAGCATTCATTCCCGAACTCATACATAACAGTGGGACAAGAGGAACTTGACATCTGCATTCATCCCAATAGTGAGGGTAAAGAACTCGTTTATCACTTGTCATGTATTACTAGAAGATTTTTTGACAGACATTTTTGGAAGTACACATTTTATACATTATTATTATTTACAATATTAGTATTATTCCTATGACTACTTATCAAATACTTTACAAACCAAATCTTTATATCAGCAAACCATTTTTAAATTAATTTTAATTTTAGAACAAATTCAAAACACAGTTCCGCACTGTTTAGTTATAGTCGTAAAACAAATGTTGACGTTATGTTTCGCACTTAAAATATATTAACAGTATTTTCTGTTCCAGGAAAGGGCTTACATTTTAAGGTGGGATGGAGGGCGTCAAGATAAAAGGTTTTATATCACAATATTTTTCAGTCAAAAAAAATCAAATATTGCTACAGAACAAACACTGAGTTTTATTTTGTTCATACAATATCAACAATTCTTGAAGGATGACCTGGCGGTCTAGGGGTGAGGTGTCAGACTTCTGTGCTGGGGGTCCGGGGTTCAATCCTAGGTCCCGGCACAGATTTATCTGATTGCCAAACCCTTCCTTCACTTCTGACAAGACTTGTATTAATCACAACTTGTGAATGTGAGGAATGCCAGGCCTCCGCCGTGGTTCGGATTCCACGTTAAACTGTAGGTCCTCCATTTCNGGTTCGGATTCCACGTTAAACTGTAGGTCCTCCATTTCATCTCACAATCACCCTACCATTACACATTAGCGTAAGTGCGTATAACCCGAACGGGTAGTAAGACGCGGTGATAATATTAATAATAACAGTTCTTGAATATATGTCAAAGGTGTCCTGGGATTTAATGACAACTTTTTATTTTCATTTAAAACGTGTATCATCTAATGCTGCTATGCTCATGACAGATATTCAACAAATTATTGATATCACCGTGTGAAAAAAATTAAACTCATACACTCTTAATCGCACCATAGTTTAACACGTTAAGGCAACGTAATCGTCAAAGCAGGTTTTTTTTTCCGTATTAGTCAAAATTAATTTTTTTTTTCCAAGCCAAGCCAAAGTGGATATTATTTTGAAGCCAAATCCAAGTTGATATTTTTCCCGAGGCCAAATCGAAGTGTTCGAATATTCGCTTACCCCTTCACCCCCCACACGCCACCCCAGTTCAATGTGTTCCCTAAACACATCCACCCACAGTCCAATTTTAATATTATAAAATACATAAGACTACATACATACTTTTCTTTGTTGTCAAGAATGATAAAATTTTTTACTATTGTACAGGTATTGGAAATATCTATAAAAAGTGACAGTTTCAGATTACGTGGCCTTATCTTATAAAAATAAGTCTTGTGGCGGCTTCATCTTTAACATTTGGTCATAGCACACACACGTGCAATGAACGAAATAGTACCGCATAATATTTTCCACTAAATGCCACAGCACGTGTAAGTCTCCAGTTAACTGAACAAGTCGATCCGTGTGAAGGGAAGACACTTCTTGTTTCCTTTTTCAAAAAGTAACGACAGACACAGCCCAGTTCATTTTTCTTGTGTACATCCTGTTGTTAAAAAAGAAACGGATGAATACATTGATGAATGACCGCACGGAATTATTCTGGTGGTGTCAAAAGCGGGTTTTTGTCGTCTCTTGAACAACGGAGTCCATCTTCTTTTGAAGTCTGTGGAAGTGTTCTGAACATTGCTTGTTTCGGGTGAGGCGTAGGTACAAAACGTGACAAAAAGAAATATGTCTATAGTTTTCTGTGTAAGGGAGGGAGATGGGGTTGTGTACATAGAAGAGGAGAGGAAGGGAGAGGGAAGCAAAATTAAACTTGTTCTACAGTAGCTCTTCCCTAAAATGCTGGAGATCTCTTAGTCGTGAAACCGACTGATTTGATCCAGTGGCGTCGTTATTATGACAGCATTGGGGCCAGGAATATGAGAGGAGCCTTTAACTTAATTTTTAAATTAACATATTGGTTTTATCCAAATATATTATTCTTTTAACAAACACACATAATAGTAACGTACAAACTTAGTTGGATAATTTATAAATGAGCTGATGTTTCTCCTTGCTTCTCATATGCTAGAAGATAAATAGCTGTTTTAAAGCTGATGCTTGTCATATACTAGAATATAAATAGCTGTTTCAAAGCTGATGTTTCTCCTTGCTTCTCCTATGCTAGAAGATAAA
>CABFWO010007496.1:0-24573 GCA_902155825.1 Timema genevievae | reverse complement strand
ATTTGAGCTACATGTGTAGAATATAATAATTAATCATTAATAAATTCATAATTAGCTACTCACAGTAATTAAGATTCTGAAAAGGGAAGACCTGCTTTATGTTACCATGTAAAACCAATAAATGTGAGTATCACTGGTGCCAAAATATTGTGTGGTGTGGATAAATCTTTAACAGCTTAAAAAAAAAGCCAGGCCATATATTAATGAGACCAAACATAATTAATTAACTAAGTATGTAACGAATATTTGATTTTATTAAGAATGGAATAAAAAAGTAGAATTAATTTAGTAGATCAAACCATTTGAACATCTCAAAAAGAAATATCTCCTCCCCCATCACTCCTTTCAAACAGTCAAGAAATCGTTTAAGGACTTAAGGCTTTCTTTAAATCTGGCCTTGGGCGTAGCTAGGCAAACTATTCTGCAGTCATGTGTGGAGGTATAGCATACCGCGCGGGCGTGAGCCAGTAAGTTGCTACCTTACAATCTCGACGGAGGGTACATAAACAGAAGTTAGTACAAGCCTATATTTTCAAATTTAAAAAAAAATCTAAATTAAATTTTAAGATAAAAAGCTATACAAATTTTGATATTATATAAACAAAATGTTATAGTAAATAAACACTCAAATATTTTACCACCTATTTTGTGACCAATGAAGTCTGCATTAGTGAAATGTTTGTGTTCAAGGGAAATATCTCTTTTTGACTTGAAACCAATGATTCCAATTTTCCCAGTTTGGACTTTAAATAAGCTTTGTGTAATAGGTCCATTATGTCATAAGGAGTGATTGCTTTATTATTGTGACAAAGTTACATCCTTACTTCCTCGCTGTGAAAATTCTTTAAAGGGCCCATGGATGTCTAGTCAAGGGGCTGAAACCGGTGGGTTGAGTGAAGAACAAGCACGACAATTGTAACGTGATTGGCTCGAGCCATATCGATTACATCTAATCTATATTGCGAGGTTGGCTGTAGTGTCCATCTAATATTAATAAAACAGGTGATTCCTGAGATGGTTGGCGTGTTCAACAAAATGAGCTAACCACTTATTGAAAAGGTGGGTATTGTACCCATCAAGATGGATCCAATCGAACTTGTAGGACAGTATCTCATCAGTTCATCAGACGTGTTGGTTCTGAGGAACATTATCATTGGATGAACGAAGTATCCACTGACACTCATCGCTGCATTGATTAATATTGTATATCCTCTCTCAGCTGAAGTTATTGAGGCTACATGTCTCTTATCCTACATGAGTCAGTAGCTTAGACCACATTATAGACCCTCGCCATGATACTTAAAAAAGTGTTTTAACATACACACAAATAAATTAATAGAGATATCGGTGTATAAACCTTACGGGTAGTAAGACGCGGTGCTAAAATAAAAATAGCAATATGAGAACAGTTCTTTGTAGTCCTTTACTGGAAGGTGCTGATACAAAAATTTGTAACGATTTTCTCTGAAATTTAATCAAACAATGACATAGTTTGGCACGTACTATTGCCACTTGCAAATTTGGAAAATTTTAAATCTTGAATTATGAATATTGAAGAGTAATTATTAATAAAAACTATAATTTTTAATAAGATTCAATTGTAAATTTCTGAGTTCTTCCCCCAATTCTTCAGAAGAGTCTTACTGTACAAGATGTAGTTTCTTCCTAATCAAAATATTCTGTACATTCTGTCATCCTTCCAAGACACCAAACTAAATATTTTTCTCTCGGTGTATATTTCTCATAACTTGGAATATTGTAAAAGTCCGAAACATCGGCAAGAGATTTACAATCACTGCTAAAATAGTAAGTGTTGATGAACCTTGTTATTATTTGAGGACTGGTTTCAGAAAATTGGTCAAATTATATAGAAATGTATAGGTCTTCTGGATATTAAACTGTAATTTTTATATTTGCGTCCAAGGAGATAGTTTTGAATTTTGAATTGTTGCCTGAATTGTTAATTTTTTCGGACGAAGGTAAACCACTCAACCCGTCAAGCCACCACTTTATGTATTTGTATTTGGAAATGGAATTATTGTTAATGGGAATTTTGGAGGCAGCCATTTTCTTTTCTTGATCTTATTTATTGTATGGTAAAATGTTCCTAATTTAAAATTGTGGTTTTTACAATAATGTGAGGGTTCATTAACTTAAAATTTAGATTGAGACCGAATTCCAAAAAGTACTCGAACTTCATAATACTCTCTGCATCTTCTTGTAAATGCCTTTTTTTGTTTTTCTATTTATTTGAACCACATGAACTGCCAACTATTTCAGGAAATTTTCTTTCGCAGCCATTTTCTACCCTGAATCACACAACATCATAGCTTATCTTAGAATCCATCTCGTTTTAATAAATACCACATAAAATGACAGGGATAAAAACCTGAGTACTTTTATTTGGCAAGATAAAAATCTACTAGGTAACTTAAAATAATGTGGTATCAATTATTTGGTTAAAGTGGCCAGTAATTGGTGGTTTAAAACCCTGTCTATTACACGCTTTTCAAATAAATTAAAGAATTAACTGTCTACCGGCTAGTTTACCTTTATATTGTTTATGTGTTTTCTCATAGATTGTCTTCAACTTAAAAAAAAATTAGTACTAATAATGGCAGGTAGAGCACACATAAATTTATCACTATTCATATGAAATAAACACTCTAACATTTGTAATTCTTATGGTTGTAATGATGACCGGTTATTAGCAATTGGGACTTCCAGGAAAGTTCTGTTTCAGTTAACCTTACTCAATGTCACTATAAAGTATCAATAAAATAAATAGGGACCATGTGTGAAATAACTACAGAAAATACATAGAATACCTTGATTAGATAGCAGAATATCTTGGGTAATAATATCCAATAGTATCTTTTTATACTTTTAGCCTCTTATGTGAGGCTCCCTTAATGTCGTGAATGTTATATTACAGTACCGCGTGTAATATTTTCGTTTATATTTTTTATAAATTTTTGCTTAGTTAATAAAATTCTTTCGTTTTTTACAATAAAGCAATGAATAGTATTTGTTGCCAGGAAACATGATGTATTTCAATATATTATAATAGTGGTTTCCTAGATACATATTATTGTTGCATTTTATTTTATCTAGTTAAAATATTTATTTTTCATACGTATGCTAAATAATTTAAATTAAACAATGGTGTGGGTAGCAGAATATTTTCATGTTATATGCATCTCTGTTTAAAACTTCTTGTTTTGTGTTCCGTCACCAGCCAGTAGAACAGTCTACAAAACTTTTACAATATAAGCTCCCTTCTTCTTTAAAAAAAATCTTAAATTTGTAAAGATCAAGTTAGCCCTTTTAACACAAAGACGAAATAAATTAGTCTTCTTACTCGAATCGATATTCTTTTTTAAAGCTCAAGACAATTTAAAGGCAGAATGAATATGCCGAGCTAATGAACATTAGCTCACACAATTATTATCTGTCTATATCACTTTTCAACTAATCAACAACTCGTCATGAACTACGGTGGAGTTTGTACTTCAAGAGGCGGTGATTGTATTCTAAGATCATCGCTAACGAGCTTCATTTAATTAACATGGGGCGGTAAAACATTACAAAAAAATAATGTTAAAAAAATATATTTCGTATTACCTCTCTATTTCTCGGCTCATTACGCATGCGCCTATCCCCCCCCCCTCTGGCGTCACCCATTCAAGCACTGTAGCTATGAGACGTGATTGGTTGAATTTACCTTATTTCGCCTTCCTTGTTTGGTCTCAATCGGAGAGTTTATTTAATATGTTGTACGAGCTGAATTTAATACAGAACGTCTTACAATTTACTGATAGTCGGGTTAATAACAGTTATTGTCTACGTCCATACTACAGCTGACCAACAGAGCCGAGCCAGGACGCTATGGCATCCGATGGAGTTACAACTCTGGTTCGCTTGAGATAGCGTCCCGCCATTCCAAGTTTATTAAAATGAATCTGTCATTTGTCGGTGCACTTCAAGTACACACACTATCCTATTATCGGGAATAGAATGGTGGAATACCTTCAGGAATAACTGTCTAGTTGCAATCAGCGAATGTGCTGACTATAGTGTTATCTTTTTGTTAAGCCCTAGTCTACGTTTTTGTTTGTATTGGTGTACGCTCAGCATTGTACCATATATAAAAAAATTTAATTAACATTTTGTTGAGACCCAACTGTGATTATTGTCAGGCCTGTAAATTTACAGTTTGTAGCGAGTTTTGTTGCCTCCGAGCCGATCGTTTGTATTATTGGTGTTTATTTATTGTGGGCTTAGTTTAATTGGTTTGCCTTCTAATACTACATGAGTCAGCCAGGGCTTGTTAGTTCTGTGAGCTAATACCGTAGTATTGAAATATAATTTACTTGTATTGCAATTTATAATATGCGACTTATCCGTTCATTTGAGGATTGTTTAGTTACATTAAGGTGTATTTGCTGATGTAAGGCTATATTTATAAGGAGTTTACCCACTTTTACTTGGAGAAAGGGAGAATAGAACCACTTTGAAAAAACTAAACTCATTATACCCGACCGAGATACAAACTTCAATCTACCTCCACTTCATTGAAAGACTGGTCTACTGCGAGGGTACCACATTAGACCACGCGGCCAACCAATCAGGTAATGTGAGGTTAATCTTGTTTGTTTTGTCGATGATGAAGAGAGCAGGGTTAAAATCCCGCTCTGGGTGTATTGAGTTTAGTTTTCCTAAATAATTTTCCACTCTACCTCCACGCAAATGTGTGTACATTCCTTATTCTTAAATTAATAAAGCTGGGACTTGTAAGAACCAATGAGGGATAAAAATAGTTATGTTTGGATACAAGGAAGTTAATACAATGTGTCAGACCTCTTGATTAACCTTAAACTCCTACTACAAAGCTGTCAACCTTTCTACTCTCTCACTACCTTACAGGTAGAGAAAGTATTGTGATCGTCAAAATTATAAAACTCGAGAATTTGATGATTTTCGAGGCCGGAAAAGTAGTTTTTGCTATGTCTACTGTCCGTCTGTGTGTCTGTCAGTCTATAAGTTGGTCTAGATACTAAACTATTATACCGATTGGGCTAAAAGGTGATATTTATGGTTTCATAGTGTTGTATCATGGGGTTTTTGAAATTGGATATCTTACCCTAATATTAGGGTAGTTTCCTTAAGGAAGGAAAGAGAAATAATCGATTTGATAAAAATCGGCACTAAAGATTTTGATTAAATTTCATTTTTAAGCTTTGATCAATATCTTTAAAAAAAGGCTACTCTTACTGTTTTGTCACAATGACTTTAAGTATTTCGCACGGATGCGTAGCGGAAATTGGGGTGGAACGCGATGGTGGGGCACAATGGGATAACATTACTTTACTTATTTACAGGCCAGGGTTAGGTTAAGGAATTTCTTGCAAGGCATTCCACATTGAGCATTTGAGCCCCAGAAAATACCTCGGGTACAAGAGCATTGGGATTTAAAAAAGTAGTCGTTTCGATGATTTTTCTCTGTTTACTTAAAATATTGATAAGAACTAACCCACAGGTGAAAAGATATTTAAATGCGACGAAAGTGGAATCTCAGTAAATCCTAAAAGTCAATCCAAAATCATAGCCCTTAATGGAAAGTGACACATAATGTAGACTTTTCTAAAGCAACGAAAGAGTCTCCTGTTCTCCTCATTCTAGACGGTCATTCACTCACACAGAAAAACTTCATCGGAATGACACAGCAATCCTTTTTTTGTCCATGAGCAGTGTGTTTTGGAAGAATTTTATTCCAAAAAGGGATTTGGCAAGCGGGTTGAATTCACAGGTTGAAATAAATTTGGGAATTTTTTTTTGGAGGCTATGCCTCACGGCAGCCTCTCATTGCGGAACCTCACAGGAGGCTGACAAGCAAACTGCGGAAGTTTAGGGCTTTTTCACTTTCCAAACCATTTTCCCCCTTCTCACACCCAAAAGTATGTCTCGGTGGTTAGTGATCCGTGCACCAAACAATGTGCTACTTTAGGGTAAACAAGTTACGGGATTGGTTATAACAAAAACAAGTCATCAAATATTCCTGACACAGTAAACTCATGGTGTATAAGTAACTTTCGATTTCATCAGGAACTGATAACAATTGTCAACAAGGCGTTATGTAAATAGCCATATATAGACAAACACAAACCTTGAACGATTTAGTTAGCAATCCAGAAGTGGATACCCCGAGGCGAAAGCTGCAATCACATTTTCTGGGCGTTTTTAAATGTGTCCAGCAATCAATATGATATCTTACGGCAAACAAACGTTTGAAAATAAGGATATGGTATAACAAAAAAACTAGAGACATGTTTAATATATTATATTTATTTAAAAAAAACCAATACACTATCTTTTGAGTGATAAATGTAACTGTTCTTATGCTTTTCTACAACATACCTTAGAAGCGTTTTAAAATTGTTTTCAGTTCACAATCCAGCAAGTAATAGTCCAAGATGGTAGCACTAATTAGATTCAGGTTTCTGATGTACGTTTCCACCATAGGTTGTTCAAGATCAACGAAACCCTTGGCCTCTGTTAAGGTGTCACATACATTCTAACGAGTGTGTAGGTCATATTATAGCAATATCTATCAGCAGGTGTCAACCACATATCTCTTCGTTCTTCGTCGACATCAAGGAAGTCCCAAACCTCACAGTGACTCGCTTAGGTCAGGGAAATATTGTCGACCCGTCTAAGTTAAATGTCTTGTTTCTCTCTGATGACAACAATACGTCTTGGATAGATTTCATGACTATTCAGTTATATCCTCCGAGGAGTTTTGATGCTGTTGAATAACTTCAAATTTACTGACTTTAGGCTAAACAATTCTTGCCACTTGGTGCGATAACCACCACGCAATTCCTAAAGATTTTCTCAAGTTGGACAAAGGGAGTAAAGTTGTTCTTGACACTCATGTCAAAGATGACCCGTTTTGCGTTCCCACCGTCCAACGGAAACAGAGTGTTGAATATACTTTTTATGGCGAGCGTCTTTGTCAGTTTTGCTTTGCACGTGTAAAAAATCAGATTAGTCATAGCGCTCTAAAAGTGTAATGTCAAAGTAAATAAGATACAATCTAGTGGAACTTCCTGACGTTACCTTAAAATTGTATGTCTGAGCACATCATCATCTTTCTATATTTCTTGGTTGTAAAGTTTAATAAATATAGTCACGTGGTCTAATGCGTAGAGCTCAAAATAAATACCGTATTAAAGTAAAAATAACCATGGTCGTGTTGATTATTTTTCCGTTTGTACACATACAAAATTTAATCTTTCAAGGTTACTTGGTTTTGGAACTAGCAGAACTGGTGGTAGTGAGGTCTAAGGCGTTTATCTCTTATTCCTTTTAATAGGGAACTATACCATTTGTATTTATTGATAAATAAATGTATGATAAAATCAAATAAAATTTACCTACTAGCGTGAATACTAAACAACAAACAATATTATAATTTTATTTTTACATTGGCATTAACTTTGTAATATTTATTTGGATAGTAAGTTGGTATATTTATTTAGTTATTATGTTAAACCGAAATTCAATGAACACTATATTCAATATCAAAACGTTTAACCAGGTTAAAGTGGTTTAAGACGTTAGTCTTTCAATGAATGTCCAAATTATCAAATATGGTCCCAAGTTCTATATTCACAGACGTACATCAAGTTCCAGTTCGCTAGGCTTCTAAGGTTTTGGAGCGTAGAATCTAAACACACAAGTATTATATTATATTATTGTATTATATGATAGTTCATCTCCAAAACTTCAAGACAGCCTCATATCAAAGACGTTAAGGTTGATAGTCCCCACAGCCCTCTATCAAGAGTATTGATTTAAATTAATGTTAATGTATTCAAGGTGTATTTCCAGAAAAAATATATAATTTGAGCACATGATTTGCAAAATTTTTAACTCTAGTAAATATAAACCAAATGGTGACATGGGGAGCACAGGGGGTGGGTCCGATTATAGAAGCAGTGTTTACGTCGTGTCTAGCTACACAACAATATATAGATAGTTACCACAAGTAAAGACGCAGTTATCTAGTTACCCGGGCTGCCCCGTTTTACCATCAACACCAAACTCTAGATCCACACACGCTAACAGGACCGGCCGGCAACACACACCCCGGCTAACTGAGTGATGCTTCCGAGGTTCAAAAGTTGTCCACCAGGGTGCGGCTTGCTTTCGAGGGAAATTAAGAGAGTTCTGGTACGTTCGATTCATCTCTGGAAGAAAAGTCCAGATTATCGGAGAATATACAAGTGTGTATGTGTTTTGTCGTGCGCTTTCCTTCCCACGTGACCCAATGTTTTCCCGCCCTCCTAGGTTCCTAGCTGCCCCCCTCTCTTGACTAACGGTATATATTAACGTGTATGTGGCCTTAACCAGCACTCTTAAGCTAAGTTTATTTTTTTGACTAATTAATTTTTTATAAATTTTCAACAAATTCTTTTTCGATTTAAATATTTATTTTTTGGAGTTCAATTTAAAACTTGTAGTTCTGTGTACATTCTCTTTAGATTGTGTTTTGTTTGAAGAGTTTAATAGCTGTAACCAAAATTATAGTCAAATAACGTTGATATAATGCTTAGACTAAAATATATCGATTTTTGAAATGTATTATATCAGGAAATAATGTAAGATGTAGCAAAGTCACTATTTTTGTAATTATACATTTTGTCTGTGTTTTTTTAAGTAAAATTAAGAAATTACGAGAAAACATTATACGTAGAAGAATTACAAGATATTTAATCACTCTTTTCGGACATGTTCATAATAAACTTTGAGAAGTTAATATGCTAAAGTTCAAAAGGCTTATTGATCATTTCTTTTATAATAAATTACTAGATATTTAATACTTCTTTCTTGATTATGTTTATGATAATATTGGAGAAGTTAAGATGTTCAAGTTTAAATTTCTGTTTGTTGGAATCTTGTTTAATTTTGTAATAATTCTTAGTTATTTATTTCAATTTCACCCCAATTTAGATATTTATTTTTATTTTTGGTATAATTTACTATCCATCTATTCAGCATTTCTTTTATTTAAACACTTTTGATGTCTTTCTGTTTCATAACTGTACCACACTCTCTCTGCGTTTGTTTCGTTTGGTACTAGCTTCTGCCATTTCAGCTAGTGGAAAATTTCCATTAGATCATTCTTCTATGTTCAGAGAGGATGTATCCGCACAAAGGTAGATAGAAGATATACTCTTTCACTCTCGTTTAAGACTTCGAATTGTTTGAACGCTGTTTCACTAGAATCCGTAGCAATATAAGTAATAATTATTTAAATAATCTTAATATGTTTTGAAAAAAGAGCTAAATAATATTTGGATATGAATAAAACAATATTATCTCAATTAAAAGGGTATTAATGAATAAAAATTACACTTAAAAATCTGATAACTTACGTAAGACTTGGGACGAAAGAAGGTCGCAAAATGCAGCGCTAACGTGGGGCATGGACGAGAGGTAACGTTTCAATTGTCATCCAATCCTAGGGCGTGGGGAAGAACGTATTAAATATCACCCCAACGTAGGGGGGAGTGTACGTTTCAATTGACACCCCTGAGCTTATACAATTTTTTGAAGCTTCGAAATGAGTTTAGAGAAAATTGGATGTTGAGGATATTGTGGTAATTTCTACATTTAAATCAAATTTTCCCATTTGCTTTTTAATAGCTAAATTGGGAATGTTTATAAAACTCTATAATGGACCTTTAGTTTAGACTTTGTGAGGGTTAATTTTCTTGTTTAATAAATTTAGATTTTATTTGAACAAATCTTATTGTTGCCAATTTTTAATCTTAATTTATTTTTTGAGTGACGACTAATACTTAATTCTGAGTTTTGAGAATATAAACATTTGACTACGTATGAAAATAGAGTTTATTCAACTTATTTCTTTGAACATAATATATACATATATTAAATGTTCAAATTATCTGACCATTTCAAATTATATTATTAAATTCAAAGTCAAACTTTATTTCTTGCGTTTTTAGTCGTTTTTATTGTGACTTGTTTCCTTTTCAGCGAGTATTCATAGGGCTTTGAAATAAGTTTATTTGGACCCAGGCCATAGGATTTAGGAGTATTTAAACTTGAGGATGGTAATAGTTGGGCCTTTTTCCGCAATCGGGTGAATTGCAAGTCTCTGAAGCTTAATAGTCTGACATCAGGCTATTGTTCTTTGCTCGACTCTCTCTGATTGTTCTTTATTACATATTATGTTTTGCATCTTCTACTTGTTTGGTGTCAAGAAGGAGATTGCAGCAGGGACCACTAATACATACAATAGGCAGACGTTTTACAATCTGAGTTGGGAAACTAATATATTTATACTAGTTCACCTACTTTCTGTGACTCTAAATTAATCGGCTGCTTTATATTCCAAAAACCCTTTCACACATGTACACATTGGTGAAAACACCAAGATCTAAAGACGTTGGACTAAAGAACAGGAAAAGCTTCTTCTTAAATAAATTATACATTATCAAAATATTTCCTACTATCTTTTTCATATGCTGATTTATAATACTGAAACCAAATCTTGTCCCTTGGAGGTCTTTTTTAAAATACTCATAGACATCCGATTCTTAACTGTGAATACGGGCGAAATTAGCCGGTGGTTCATTTGTTGTTTTTCGGCAGATCTTAGGATGTATAGTGACGCTACCAATGAAACTTGTACACCACAGTTTGATACAATCATTTAGATTCAAAGTGTATTAACATAACAACAAACCAGAGACGTCAACAAAGTGTTTAATAGTAATATATCTTTATATGTTTCATTTAGCGCCCGCCTCAGACCTACCTGCTCCTCGACAACTACAAGATGCGAACTTCGAGATCCGCAACAGAATCGTTTCTGTAGATTCACCCTCTTAGCCGAACTCGAGGCCCGATTACATGAGATGAGGGTTATATGAATCGTACCAGTGACAAGCGGTCAAATGGGTCTTGTCTTCTAGAATTTGCAACTGACTTAGATATCGGGGTTCTGGAATCCCGGACCAGCGTACTGAAGTGGAGGTTGTATACTAATTTAAATTGGTTTATTTATTAAAAGTGTTTACAGTGCGTGCTACGTGTTAAAGAAGATTAAATCAGAAATTCTCAAATTGGGGTCCGCAAAGTTTCTGTTGCATGTTTAGAGGGTCAACGTGACTAAGAAGTTTGAGAACCACTGGGTTAGATCATTAAATTTTAATAGCTATATAGAAGGTTAAGTGAGCCATTGTAGACTCACAATTATGCAAACCCTCCTTAACCAGACATCAAATCCCATTAACTATATCAGTGGTAGGATACATCCTTGAGAGAGTCAATCAAAAATTAAGAACAATTATTTTAGGTACCTCAGTAAGTGAGGGGATATTAAGACAATGTGTAAATGACGGGCCAAATTTTACAATAACACATCTTTTCAATCGTTAGTGCTTACTTAACAAAATGCCAACGTTGCGTCGCCTGGCAAACGGGTTAGTGGTGAAATCTACCGGTGTCATGAGTTTTGCTGGCTGCATCTATCCTCACTAAGGGGCCACACGTGTTGGCATTTTAAAGCTTGATTCACACGTTCACCGAAAATAGAAAGCAGAATCTGCCTCAGTGGCGCAGCAAATTACACAGATTAAGTTGACCCATGATGCATTGCAACGCTAGCTTAAAACAGCTGACTAACAATATATTTTATTTTCTATTAGATGTACATATATTTGAGATAAATGTCCCAATGGACGTTTAAAATTATTATGCTGTGTCATGGCAGAATCCAATACATCAATAAAGACGCTTTACATTAACGAGTTATTTAAAATCTCCTCACAACGGCCAACGAAGCTGTCTGCTAGCTTCTGGCTGTGGAGAGCACGCATTGTCGAATGCGCATGCGCACTGACTTGAGATGGTTGGTACTAGGATTTGATTGGTTTCTCCTGTGCCTAACATCTCGAACAGAGCGGACTAAGTAGAGAATAGTTGAACTTAAGCAGAACAGCTCGCGCCGATTAAGCGGAAATATTGGAAATGTCTAAAATAGAAGAATAGTAGTCGAAGATACTGTAACGTTATTTGCCCTCCTACCATTTATTTCCTTATATTTTTCCCAAGCTTTGTAAATAGTTTCAAGTTTATTTTCGTTTGAAACACGCTGTGTCGCCGGCGTGACAAATAATACTATTTACATCCATTTAAATAAATTAAAAGGACAGAATATAGAACATCTAACACTGTTTTAAATAATTTAAACAATTAATTTTGACCTAAGGAAGAACACTTACCTTTTATTAAACATATTAATTTCCTTCCAAGAGGTCTGTTGACTCTTCTCTTCTATTTATTTTGAATGTCAGCCATGATTTATTTCAACGCATGCGCAGATATGATGAACAAGTGAGTGGCGAGTCTCGTGCTTGTAAAAGTAGTAAGGAAAAAAAAAGAGAAAAAGAAGACGTTCCAAAATAGCGCGCATTTCAATTTTGACAGATTAAAATAAACATTTAATTCTCTTAAGAAACACTGACATATATTTAAATTTTGATATTAAATTTGTATTTTATTTTATATTCAGTTCATAGCCAACACTTTATCTTTTATTTTAATGTATTAGTTTTCTCTTTGGACTTAGTAGAGAATAGAACGTTTTTAAATTTAAAACTTAGAACATTATTTGAAGAGGATGAGGGTTCTTTCTTCCGGAGTGTCATTTAACATGGAGCAAAATCTATATAGCTCCTAATTAAATTTAGTTTTCAAGTGGAACAATGGTTCGAAAGTAAAAGTGCAAGTACTCAAATGGAACGTTAAGTGTCTGGAGACGAACTAGAGTGTTTATTTCTTCAAATTGTGGACGAGTTTGAATAAATAAAAGGAAACAGACTTCAGACATTCTGTTTCAACATGGATGAATTCATTGGTGAGGTCCAGCCAAATCTTCAATTTTAAATATATTTTATTTCTCATTTTTTTATCAAGCTATCAGGATATATGCAAAAACTTTCAGAAAGGACTAAATACATTCAGACTCTATCTATTCCAGGGAATTGATTAATATTTTATTTTTATGTAAAAATATTAATTCTATTGATTTCTTTTTTCTTGTTCCTCAACAATACCATTTTTTTTGTCTTACTCAAAACTATATATTATATAAAAGTTTAGCCTATATTTATATATTATTTTCTTTCACTCTATTATTATATATATATTAAAACTCCTAAATTTAATCCTGTTCAGAGATTGTTCATTTAATTGTTTAACTTTGTTTAAGAATTTATGTAATACCATATATTTTATTTTGTCATATTAGCGTTATATTTATTCGGATATCCTTAGGTAGGTTTGGGATGTAGTAAAAGGGAAACAATAATGATAATAATAATAACCCACAAAAGTTTCAACAATTGGTTTTTTTTTATTGTAATCTCAATTAGTACATTTTGTTTTAATGATCCATTGTATTTAAATTGCAAATTTTTTATTTTTTTATTTTAAGTACTCTCAACTCTGGTGGAAACTTACAGCACACCATTGTAACATTGACATTGTAATATCTAGGTAAACGTTCTCCAACCACACCCAGTGGTCCTGAGTTTTTAGAGTCATCGTGCATTTGTTCAAAATTAGTCGAGCTAAAGTTTATTTGTATTTATTATTTTTTTTATTGTTTTTTTTATTATTCTTTCTCCTAGTTTCCAGGAGTGGCGCCCAACACATAAATTTTTATTAATCTCGACGATACTTTTTTGTTGATAAGACACACAATAGTACATATTTTTTTCACAATACAATTAATTGTTGAAATAATAATAACAATAGATTAGATTATAAATAATTTGGATATATTTGAAAAATAATTTTAAAGATAGGTTGTTCAAAAGTAAATATTTAAGTATATCAATATTTAAAATCATATTTTCAACCAGGCTATTATTTGAGCAAAGTATATATGATATTTATTTAGCAAATATTTGTATTATTAAAAACCAAATAGTGATGTGTTGATTTGTGTTTCTTCAGAGATTATGAGACAATGATCACCGTCAGAGTGGCAGAGGAGACGGGTCTGGTAACAGCAGACGTGGTGGGGGCTGGAGAAGAGGGCAGTAGCCAAAGTGGGGCTTGTAGCTGCTGCCAGCAAATGCCAGGCTACTGCTATTAAGGTGGGGCTGGTGGCAGTGGCCCAGGAGGGGTTGGTGGCATTGTCCAAGGTGCGGTTGGTGACAATAACCAAGATGGGGCTGGTCATTCCTATGTTTGCTGCTACCAGGGTGTCGTTGCTCTCCCTGTGGGGTCAGTTTCTGAGGACAACGCTAGGAGTGGTCACTCTAACTGGAACGATCTGGTTACATGGACTATGACATTTCTGACAGCAATAGCCAGTTTGAGGCTGTCTCTGAGGCCTAGGAGATGTCAGGCTACTTGGAACGTTCTGGTCACATGGACACAATGCTGACGGCAATGGCCAATTTAAGGCTGTTTCTGTGGCCTAGGGTAGGGTTTGAAGTTGCAGCGAAATTAGCGTAGCAGCAACAGCAGGTCCAGAAAGGAAAACTAGGTGAGTTATATAAAAATAAGGGGTTAGAGTAGTACTATTTAAAGGGGTTTTGATACTACTTATATTATTCTTACCATTTTTATAAAAAAATCGCGACCAGTAGATGTTTGTTTGGGGTATAGTAATACGAATCATGTAAATTTCCTTACGTATCGACAATATATATATATATATATATATAATTATACTATGTACTCATAGGACCACAGATACCTTTCTTTTGAGGTAAAAGAAAATCACTATTACTGTTTATTTATGAGGTCTAGGATGCTGAAAGATTTATTCTACTCATACTTAAAACTGAATTTTGTAAATAATAAATTAAAATTTTCGTGACAATCTGTATCTCTTTAATTCTAAGACGCACTCTTTTATTCATTTATAAGTCTCTAAAATCAGTTTGTATCATAGAATCGATGGCATCTTAGTATCGCAGATTCGCAATTCTTTTTAGAATAACGCTCTCGATAGTTCAGAAGACGATATATAATGGGATGATAAAGTTAAAGACGTCTCAGAATAATCTGACTCTAAATGAAAAGAAGACTCTGATATTTATTCTGATGCATATATCAACAGCTTAGAAGAATTAGACTGATATTGAGTAAAAGTAAGTAATTAATATCATACCTACTGATGACTAAGTTAATATTGTTGTTAATAAATTAAATTATGTAGTAACAATATAATATAGAGGCTATTTTAGCTTTTTACATATATTTTTTTCCTAGAATAAAATTTTTTTTCTTTGGTGACACTGAAAAATCAAGGTGTGGCTCTCAATTGTTTGACTCTTTAAATATAAGAAATACGTAAATTATTATTATTTAAATTTTTTATGTCACTTCAAATATCAAAACTAAATGCACCCTATTATAATTAAATGAAGAACATTTTTGATAGTATTACAAATATTGAAAAAGTTTGGAACGGAATAAAAGAGGCTGTATTTGAACGCATGAAAGTTGTTTGTGGATCTGCGTTGGTGGGAAACTTAAAAAGAGATGCATGGTGGAATGAATAGGTGAAGAAGTTGTGAGAGAAAAGAAAGAACATAAAAACGAACGATTGCTGAGAAGAGTGAAATAGAAAACAAGAGATTGTAGGTCATATAAAAAGAGATAAGATTGATGCAAGTAAAATGGGGTCGGAGAGTAAAGCTGAAATGAGATTAAAAGGAAAAATAATACATATTTATTTTGAAGGTAGTAAGAAACTGTTTTTGAAGTGTGTACATATAACGAAACAAGGAGTGTAAGGAAAGACTAATGGTATTAAGAATCTAGGTGGTGAGATGATCTGGGATGAAAACGGTATAAGACAGCGATGGGGAAACTATTTGAGCAATCACATGGAGAAAATTTGGAGATAAGAGCAGAAAATGTTATAAGGAGTAAAAGAATTAACGAGGCTGGCGTGTTTAAAGCTATGAAGATGTTAAAGTATCGCAAAGCTGTGGGCGTAGATGGGATCACAAGTGAAATGATTAAGTGCGAAGACACGTTATTACTAGCAGGAGTGTGTGAGTTATTCATTCTCTGTGCTAGGATTGCGAACGTTTCTAATCACTGGAAGAATGCTGTCATTGTTCCTTTGTATAATGGCAAAGGCAGTAAGAGTGAATATAAGAATTATAGGGCAATTAGTTTGTCAGATATTCCAGGCAAAGTTTTGGGAGAGTTTTAATTTAGAGAGTGCGTGAAAGAACTGCGGGCAATATCTGGAGTGTGCAATTTGGTTTCATGCCAGGTAGAGTTTGAATGTATCAGATACTTGCATCGCAACACGTGATTGAGAAATGTATGGCAGTGAGAAAGAAAGTTTATTGTACAGTTGTTGATCTGGAGAAAGCGTAAGATTCGGGTGAGTTGGATTATGTTATGGAATAATCTTAGAGAGTATGATGTGGATACATGGTTAGTAAATGCAAAAATGGCAATGTATGATGGAAGTAAAGCGTGCGTTAGGATGGATTGAACTTTGAGCGAATGGTTTGAAATTGAAAATGATGCTAGACAATGTTATTTTATAATATATCTATTGTTGTTTAATGGTTTCATGGATACGTGTATGAGGGATGCTTGTGAGGACGTGGTTGGTGTACAATTGGACAGTGTGAATGTGAGAGTGCTTTTAAATGCATATGATGCAGTATCAATGGCTGAGAAGGAAAGTGACTTACAGAATGCATCAAAATCGTTTGAGTGCGGTTACAGACAAAGATTGTCAACTTAGTATAAAGAGAAAACTGTTAGAACAACTGAATGATTTTTGCATTTGGGCAAAAGTTCTGTAAAAATGGAAGGATAGATCGTAAAATCGACAGAGGGGCAAATGCACCTCTGAGATGTAGTTGAATACATGGGGACTATTGCAAAGAATTGTGTAGTATCAAGAGAAGCAAATATCGCAGTTTATAAATATGTGTTAACGCCAACGTTGTTTTACGGAGGTGAAGCGTGGGTTGGTAAGGAACAACACAAGAGCATGGTGAATGCAGTTGGAATGAGATATCTAAGAAATATATGTAGGAAATGTCGTATGGACAGAGTCAATAATGCATGGGTGCTGAATGAGTGTGGTTTCAAAGGGAATTCAATACATCAATGTGAAAGAAGTGTCTTACGTTGTTTTGGGCATATTGAGAGGATGAGTATGGCTCGAGTGATAAAAAATATATATGAAGGTAAAGTGTAAGGATCTAAAGGGAGGAGCTAGGCCATGTAAGACGTTGCTACATGTTGTAGACAAATATGTGTAAACGAGAAAATTTAAAAGTTATAAGAATAAAGAACTTTGTATAATTCGTATGGATTTTGTTGAAGTGAAGGAAGTTTGACGCATAGGGAAGGTGGAGAAAGTTAGTGTAGATGTATTAAGTACGAAGTTTTTTTGAGCTTTTTTCACAATTTCTTGCCCAACCCGTAAGGGAATGTCATTATTAGCTATGTATGTATGATAAAGGGGAGCACGAGAGCAAATTCAAACACGTAACGACCAATCGGTCACACCGTGTGGATTTGAATCATAAAACAAATGGGTTGTCACATTTCACAAAGTTCAAAATGTGAAGCGAAGGATTACATATGTATACAAATATAACTGACGTCTTCGGGAAGGATATCCACCAGGGGGAGCTGAATTATATCCATTCAGTCATTTCTTAAACAAGCACCACAAATAAAAAGTCAGATTTGTATCCATTCTCAGAATATCCACAAAATCCTGAATTGTATCCATATTGAATGGTCTCCATTCAGACAGTTTTCAAATAAACTACTTTAACCAAAATCCTGATTTGTATCCACTGTAATTATTTACATTATATCCACAAAATCCTGACTTGTATCCATTCTGAATGGTATCCATTCAGACATTTTCTTAAACAAGGACCACAAATAAAATGGCTGATTTGTATCCATTCTCACAATATCCACAAAATCCTAAATTGTATCAATTTAACTGTGGTGTCACTTGTCTGATAGATGGCAGCAGCAAAGACTCTCCTTAACTCATTCCGTGCTTACTAGAGAGCAGCAATATCCCTATGATAATATATAAAAAAGATAAATAATTATTCGTGTTTCTTTTAAAAGAAATATGTAAGGCTACTTTACAAATGATTGATTTTTAAAAATAATTATGATCTAGTTTAAAATTGGTACATGGGGAAGCATTTCTTAAAATAAATTAATATTTTGAATAGTTTAAAAAATGTAATATTTTTGGATCACGAAATTTCATGAAAAATGTGTTGACGCCTGAAAGGTTAGGTTTTGTTTGGGTGGGTTCGTTTAGGGTTTTAAAAATTTATATCTATTGCCTACTAAATATATTGGTGCCATCTTGTGACATTCTTTGAATATTCATGTTATAAATAATAAAGTTCTTCTGTGATTAATGAGAGTTTTGTTAATTTGTTTGGGTTATACTCGTTTATAATTTATTTTACAATATTAATTTTGCTATCATTGGAGAGTTGTTTTGTTTCTGTGTGTAGAGATGGATAAAAATATAAACTTATCATATGATGACAAAGAAAAAAAGTAATTCCGCTCTCTTTTTATACCTAATATTATAGAAATAAACATTAGTTCTTAACTTACATGCTTACTGGTACATAATCACTTTTAACCATAATCTCAAGAATTCCTTTCAAATCACAAAATGAATTTTATTATTTAACAGTTAAAACAATGATTTTTATTTTTTAACACTGACCTGGCTCTCGTTTCACTTCAGCTGGATAAATGGTTAGGCATTTTTACTCATAGTAGGCCTAATAGGGATAAATTCACATTGTCTAGACATATAGCTGTTGTGGAAAGTGGTAAATATAAACACTTTTTGGGGTTTTTTCAATCAAACTTAACAAAACTAGCACACAAAATGTAGGCCTGTGTTCAAATTAAGTATGATATCCTGTAAATAAGATTTCTTAAGTCCATTTGTACAGGTTTTTTTGCCATTCAAAAGAACTTTCTTCTACGAAATTTTACACACCATAAATGTATTGGTATTTATTTTTATTAAGGAGCTATGAGGGTAAGAAACTGCAATATTTACATTTCCGAAACTAGTTTTAGGCCACACTTTTTAAAATAAAAATAAAAATTTAAATTTAAATTTAGCATATTTAATGATATACCTCTTTGATAAATATGAGATTTTATCGTAGTTAGAAGCATACTTTATGTACATATGCTTAGGGTTCCCTTAAAATAAACACAATTCAACAATTGTTCATTGATAATAATTCATCTATAAATATTAGTATTCATACCATTTATAGATGTATATACTACAAAACATATTCAGACTTAAATACACAACGTTTTAAGGAATAACTTGCTTATGACATAAAAATATGCACAGAATTTTCAAGTTGGCTCATCAGATCAAATTTTTATAGGGAAGTGTAGCTTAGTTCACAAGAACGGGTGACAGCCCACCTCCACAGTTCACGCAACACACAGCAGTAACTCCAACTGTATTATCACAGAAACCCAAGTAATCTGCGGTCCATGCAAGATTTCTGTTTGAACGATCATTCACAAGCTGTCTCTTGAAATATATAGCTCATATTATAGTGATATTGATCTTGATATCACTGCTAGGTTTTTTCATTGGGATAGGATAAATAGCGATGTTTATAAGGAAAAGGAGTAGCGATGTTTATAAGGAAATGGAGTAGCGATGTGTTTAAGGGATAGGAATAACGCAGGAGGCTGGTCGGGACCTACTTTCGGAGTTTCTCAAGAGTAGAGCGTCATTTCTTTTGAAATTATAGTCGCTCGTCCTAGCAAGCAAATAAAACGTCTTCCGCCTTTTCTCCTTCTCCACCTTTTCTCCTACTCGTTCTGCATACGCCTTATATGATGGACATTGTGGAAAACCCACACAACCCAACACCCATTCAGAATAGCAACAAAATTTTAAATGAGCAAACTAATTTAGAAAATTAATCCCTGAATAAAGCAACTAGAAAACTACCTTAACAGGACAAACTAAAAAGTAATCCTCTTTCCAACAATTATAATTCTCCCTCCACCACAATTAAAAACTATTCGAACCATAATCAAGAAGATTAATACCGTAGATTTATTTGCCTCATTTTAGTTCAATTATAAATTTTTTGATAACATCATTAATAATATATCTATCTATATCTACTCATCATATAAATTACACTCTGTGTTATACTAGCAACAATATCTCATATATTAATTGTTTTACTATATTTTATTCATTTGTATCCATCATCCTACAAAAAGTTTCATACTTTATAATAAATCAAAAAACCTTCCACCAGTATTTATTTCAAACAAATCACGGTCATCATAAATAAAGTAATTATAAGCTTGTTAATTTGAGTGATTATTTATTTCATATTTTGCATATTATTTTCTAATTTCTAATAACCATTAACATTTATAATATTCATCTTGATTATACTTACAAATTTATTTATATCTAAATAATATTCCACAATTCATTGGTTTTCCTCACTCCTGAAGATGGTGTAACATAACACCGAAACATGACGTTATAGAAGGTTAAAGATCAAATAATTAGAAGGGAATAAAATAATAAGAAAGAAGTTTTAATTTATTATTTCAAATATGTTGTATGATATATTTCTCAAATTCAAATCTTAAATTCTCTTCATATCTTTAAAAATACGTACAATTTAAGTTAAGAGTTAAGGTATAAAAAAATTGAATTTTAAAAATAAATCGGTAAAGGCTTGGTGCCACTGACAAATGATATTTTGTTTGTCTTGTCTATAACAACATAAAAATCAAAGCGAACAATTTTGTGTAAAATAATTATATTAATACCATTTTGTTCTTTTTTAGGATTTTTCCTTCCAGCTACAGAAGTCTTTATAATTCCTTTTACCAATTGCTTAAAATTGTTACTTGAAGACCGTATTCATAACTGTACTATAGATACTTTTTGAGATGTTTGTGTTTCTTAAATACCATAGAAATCGAAGTTTAGAACACCCTGTATCTATTTTTTATGTAAATTAGAGTATATTTTGTTTAAATTAACCTTACTTATTCTTAACAAATTAACATTGTTAGTGCTTCTACGAATAACCCAAATGGTCAATAAAATGTGGTGATTAAAAAGAAAATCTTATAGTTGAAGATTATTTTTGTACCGTAAATATTTCTATAATAATCTCCCCACTATCACACAGCTGTAGAATTATTTAAATATCACTAACCTAAGGCCCTCTTACTATAGCGGCTGTAGACTGTTATCAATATCACTATAATAATGACATCCTCTAAGGGCTGTAGACTGTCGTCAATATCACTACCATA
Source organism: Timema genevievae (assembly GCA_902155825.1). Taxonomy (NCBI): domain Eukaryota; kingdom Metazoa; phylum Arthropoda; class Insecta; order Phasmatodea; family Timematidae; genus Timema; species Timema genevievae. The sequence goes on along the minus strand of CABFWO010007496.1, from coordinate 3,144 downwards.
AGGTCCTCTTCCTCTAACGGCTATAGACTATATTTAATATCAATAACTACCTCTTACGGTTGTAGAATAGTGTCAATATCACTACCCTAATGACATAATCCTTTAAGGGGTATAGACTCTTGTCAATATCACTACCCTAGTGCCCTCTTCCTCTAACGGCTGTACACTATTGTCAATATCACTATCCTAGAGCACCATTCATTACTGAACACTGTCTGAAATAATATTTATTTTACCTATTGCACTTATCTAACAATTGATCTGGCTTTACCTTAATTCAAACAATAATTTCAGTATTGGTATAAATCACCGTGTAACACTCAGTGGTGGTTTCAAAACTTTTGCTCTCATATGATGATTATATTATCAGAACACCTCCCAATTATTTTTTGTCAAGGCATTTAGGAAGTTTTGGCGTGGGTGGGAGTTAGTGTTCAAAAATTATTTCTACGAAAGATAATCAAGCATGTACGCTTATTTGAGTGGACAACAATTTAGGGAAATAAATCTTAGTGAACCCAGCCGGAATTCTAAACCTGACTCCTCAATTAATGTCAAGCCAGAATGAACCGGCTTTAATCTATTCATAGACCTTTCTCTATGGCTTAGCCCTGGTGTCTAATGATTCTAGTATGTTAAGTTAAGCAAACATTTATAACTTACTAAGGAAGACCCAGACGAAGATGTGAAGATAACATTTGTATAGACCTGAGAAAGATAGGGTTTATTGAGACAGACTGGATAGAATTAGATCAAGATAGGGAACGGGTGAAATGAAGGGGACTCGATAGATTTAGCTCAAGATAGGGATAGGGTGTAAAGAGGTGGACTGGATGGAATTAGCTCAAGATAGGAATATGGTGTAATGAGGGTGACTCATAGAATTAGTTCAAGATAGCGATAATAAATAATAAGGTGGACTAGATAGAATTCGCTCACTATATTAATAGGTGGCGTAGTTTTGTAAGTGCGGTAACGAGCATTCGAGCTCCTAATGTCATAGAGCCTGTAAGTAAGCTTTTAGTAATGCTATCAATTTTATGGTTAAATTTCAAAATATTGTTAATTAGTATGTCCGTGTGTGTGGGTTTGTCTGTATGCTGATTTTAGTAGGAGTAACAGTATTTGGTAGTTACCTAAGCTACTTAAACTATTTTTATATATCCATACATCAAGTCATGCAATCTGCAGCTGTTAGATATTACCAATAACTACAAAATAACACAAATAATATAGTAAAATGTTATCAATTTTGTCTGCAAAGAAATATGTTGGACTTTCTAGACTATTCTTCAAACAAAAATCATAGTATGAAGACTATATACATCTTAAATGTTATCCCAAACGCAAAAATTGTGCGAATTAGATTTATCCTCTACTATTTTGATTGCCTAGTAATGTTCGTGCCAGTGGACTCATTGTAAAAAGGCTACTGTCTCATCTTGTGGGGTTTTCAGGTTATGGGGAGGTCAGGGTTAATATACTAGCTCATTATATACTGAGGCGCACTTTAAAAAAATATTTTTTCAGTGGTTATCCTTGCATATGAGTCTATATTTCTTCCCAATTATACGGTTGTGATCCGTACATAATAAATGTTAATACGCGTTTTAATCTTTATGGCAAACAAGACGTGGTGTATATAAAAGAAATTACATCGTAAAAATATTCAAAATACAGTGTTAGGATTTAATGAATTAAATAAATTTGAACTTTCCAAGTATCATTGTAACCACTTTATAAAATAAAAATCTTATTTTGCGACCACTTTCTGTATTTTCATCCTACACTTATTATGTGTCAATCTAATGTATTGTTAGATTTGCCCGAATCAATGGTTGCATAGTCTGGGGTGTCAATCTCAAAATATATTGGATTCGTGGTAACGGATATATAGGAGATGGAATCGCGTTCAGATATAGGCCTAATGATAGTGTTTTTGCCTCATAAATGATTCTACGCTCTAAATTCACTAAAATAAGGGTACAAATACGTTTAAGTATAATCCCTAAATCTTTACTTAATTAATTCTAATCTTTGGATATCCCGAAAAAGTAATAAGGTTGAGTGCATCAAAAAATTGTTTGACTTAAGTAAATAAGTATGTTTGACTCGGTAAAGGAGAATTTAGCATGCAGACTTCCTGCTTTAGCACAATATTTAATTCGACGTTGCGTTATTTTCAAAATATAGTTGACGTCAAAATAAAATCGAAAGATTCTCCCAGGGTTCTATTTCTTTAACAACACTATATTTTAAGTTTTACTAAGAGATACATTAATTATTATTAGATATAAATAATTTTCAATTAATAAGCATTTTTAATAAATAATGTAAAATCAAAATTTCTAGAATTAGGGTGTAAATATAGGCTATACTTAAAATTCAATAAAAGATGGTAAAAAATTTGATTTAAAAAAAGTTGAGTCATTTAAGTGAAATGTATGTTCATAAACAGAAGTTAGTACAAGCCTATATTTTACAATTTTTTAAAAATATATACAAATATAATTTTAATGTAAAAAGCTCTTAAAATGTTGACACTTTATAATCAAATTGCTATAGTAAATAAACACTCACATATTTTACTGCCTTATTGATACTATATATTTTTAAGTCTAATTGTCTTCTCTGCTTCATCTTCACATTTCGTGAAGTCTGCATTAGTGAAATGTTTGTGTTCAAGGGAAATATCTCTTTTTACTTGAAGTCATCGACTTCAATTTCCCCAGTTTGGACTTTAAGTAATATTTTTGTAATAGGTCTATTATGTCATGAGGAGTTATTGCTTTATTATTGTGACAAAGTTACATCCTTACTTCCTCACTGTGAATGCCTTTAGAGGGCCCATGAATGTCTAGTCAAGGGTCTGAAACCGGTGGGTTGAGTGAGGAGGCAGCACGACATTGGTAAGGTGATTGGCTCGGGCCATATTGATTATATTTAGATTGTGAGTGTGGCTGTAGTGTCCATCCTATATCAATAAAACAGGTGATTCCTGAGTTGGTTTGTCGTGTTCAACAAAATGAGCTAACCACTGAATGAAAAGATGGTTATTGTAGCCATCCAGATGGATCCAATCGAACTTGGAGGACACATCTTATCAGTTGATCAGATATGTTGGTTCTGGGGAAGATTATCATT